>CBVK0102278366.1:0-10781 GCA_900067695.1 Picea abies | reverse complement strand
AGAATACCATTTGACATGTTTATTTTGAATTTTCGCACCAACTGGCAGGCGCACAAGGAAAATATTACACTTTTGAAGATTTATATGGCTTATTGATCACTGATGAACACATATTGCTTGATGAACGTAATATTGGTGGTAAACTTCAAGCCCACTTGCTCAAGGGAAAGGGAAATTCAAATCACAAAGAAAGAGGATGGTTTGATACCCTATACAAAGAGTTGGATGCCTCAACTAGAAACCTAAAATGCAGACTTATGCACCCTATTAGAGTCGAAAGAAAAAGACATGTTGGTACTATGGAAACATTGGACATGTGGAAAATGTATGCTACAAGAAGAGAGACGAACTAGAGGAGAAGGTCAAACACCTTAAAGGAGATGTGTCAGCTATTCGTCGACCCACTGATAATTTCACCTTCCAAGTTAGAACTTCTCAAGCTCTGCTATCTTGTTTTGCGCAAAACAAATGTGTAGTCGACTCTGGGTGCACTCCTCAAATGGATAGGATTCTCCCTTGTTCACGTCCTTAGATGAAGCTGTGGAGAGAAATATATAAGTTGATGATGATTTTTCTCTCGACATTGCTGGTCATAATGATGTTTCTTGTCAACATCTATCATGTACTGAACCTCAGTTCCAATCTGTTGTCGTTTTCTTAATTAACACACACATGTAAGATTTTGGAGTTTTGGCTAGATTGGTTCTTTCTTCGAGATTTGAAGAAAGGCTGATTGATTTTCGTCAGAGGGTTTCTCGCCCCGAAAGAAAATTTGTATAATTTTCGTGACACGAGTCGACCCGACTTTGAACCGACTTCTCTTGTTTCTCACATCAATGAACACAACCAAACTTGACATGAATGAATCAAACACCTAAATTTTTGAAGTCTATAGTCAATGGCAACTCAGAATATGGTTGCAGGTTTACCTAAAGTTTTTCCCCATGATGGAGTCTGTAAAGGATGTGTTCTGGTTTACCTAAAGTTTTTCCCCATGATGGAGTCTGTAAAGGATGTGTTCTTGATGAGAATTATCTAACACCCTTTGCCTTTGGGAAAGCGTGGAAAGCACAAAACCTCTTACAGTTGGTTCATAGTGATATCTATTGCATCAATCTACCTTAGTAGGTGCAAGGTATATATTTAATTTCATTGATGATGTCTCTCATTTCACTTGGGTTTATTTTCTAAAGAACAAGAATCTTCTCTTTGAAAAGATCAAAGAATTTAGAGCCTTTCCTGAAAATCAATATGGATGACCCATCAAGTATCTGAGATCAGAAAATGGTGGTGAGTATGTAAATTGAACATTTGAAGAATACCTGGTTTGATTTGGTATTGTTTGACAATGGTTGGTTCCTCATACCCCTCAGTAGAATGGCGTTGCAGAATGAAAGAATCAGACGTAATTAGAAATGGATAGATGTCTTTTGTAGGTCAAAGGTTTTCTCCTCGCTTCTGGGCTGAAGCTGTCTATTGTGCAAACTATCTACCCCATCACATCTTGAATCGATTTGTTCCTTTTCTGACTCCAATTGAACGATGGTGTGGAAGGAATCCCTCCGTTGGCCACCTTCCTGTGTTTGGATGTGTTGCATGGGATTATATTTCTGATGATTGCACAAATAAATTGGATGCAAAGAGTCATGCTTGTATCATGATGGGATACTCTGAAGAGTCTAAAGTCTATCAATCGTTTGATCTGTCAAATAACAAATCATTATTAAGTGAAATTTATGGTTTGATGAGAATTCTTCTATCATCAATTTGTTGAATGCCTCCTTTGGATTGTTACATGATGATCGTTTTGATGTTGTTTTCGTCTCTAGTTCTCCTATTCTATTTTTCAGTCCTTCTACTGGACATTCAAACTTTGTTCCTATTTCGACTGGACCTTCGACCTTTGACTCAACTGGTTAGTTGATTTCTATTTCCACTGCTTTGTTATATTTTTGGACTAAAACTGTTCTTACTTTTAATCGACCTTCTGTAGTGAATAACAATTCACCCCTTTCTTGTCTACCAAGATGGGCTGCCAAAACAATTGAAGTTGTTGGTCCCAATGTTGGTGATATTTCTTCAGGCTGAAAAACTCGTAGTCAGAAACACCATGCCAATGTTGCTTTGATGACTCATGTGATTGAAAAATTTGATCATGTTACCTACTCAGATGCACAAAGAAAACCTGAATGGGAGCAGGCTATGCAAACATAAATAGATTCTTTGTTGAAGAATCACACTTGGGATTTAGTTCCTCGACCTCAAGAGAAGAACATTGTGAAGTGTCAATGGGTCTACAAGACCAAATTTACCACTAAAGGTGTTGTTGAATGAGCGAAGGTGTTTTCTTAACAAGAAGGCATTGACCACACTAAGACCTTTTCCCCTGTTGTGAAAATGAACTTTGTTCGACTAATTATTTCTCTTGTTGCTTGATTTGGATGGAAGATCCATCTAATGGATGTGAAGAGTGCCTTTGTTCACGGTGAACTATCTAAATAAATTTTCATGGAACAACCTCCTATTTTTGTGACAAATCTAACCTGGTTTTTCGACTTCAGAAGTCTCTTTATGGTTTGAAGCAAGCTCCAAGAGATTAGTATGCTAAGTTTTGAGAGTTTCTTTCTTCGAATTGGTTTCAAACATTGTGAATATGATCACAACTTATATGTTCTCCATGCTCATGGAAACACTTTGATTATTTTTGTGTATGTTGATGATCTTTTCATAAGTGGCAATAACATTGATCTCATTCTTAGATTGAATAAACAATTTGTTGACTCATTTGACATGAAAGATCTATTTTGAATTATTTTTTGGGTCTTCAAGTATTACCACTGTCTGATGGTTTTTTCATTTCTCAATCTAAATATGTAATGGATATTTTAACACATTTTAAGATGGCTGATTGTAATCCCTATTCTATTCCTTTTCAATCTGGATTTAAGCTAACAAAAATGTTTCAAACTCCAAAAGTCGATGCTACACTCTATCGTCTACTAGTCAATAGTTCATTTATCTTACTCACAATTGACCTGAAATTTCCTTTGTTGTTAGTCTGGTTTCTTGTTTTATGCAGGATCCCAAAGAAATCCACCGGAAAGCAGTCAAAATGATTGTTCTCTATATCAAGGGCACCACTCATATTTGTATCAAGTATTGTTGAAGCTCAGATTTGCTAGTTGACTTCACCGATTCCGAATAGGCAGGCGATAGTGATGATCAAAATTCCACTTCTGGCTATGTGTTTCACTTCAAAACTAGACCATTGGTTTGGTCGTGCAAGAAAAAAAAGGTAGTCTCTTTGTGGACTATAGAAGCAGAATATCGTGGAACCATTCATGCATTTATAGAGGGAGTATGAATTCGCCAACTTCTGGTCGAACTTGGATTTCCTATATAGACCTCGACTATAATCTATTGTGACAATAAGAATGCCATTCGGGTTGTTGACAACCCTATTTCCCATAGTAAGATGAAGCATGTTGAGATCCATGCTCACTATTTGAGACAATTTGTTCATGAGAACATTGTCTCTCTTGTGTATTGCAAAACAAATGATTAGGTAGCTGATATCGTTACTAAGCCATTATTTGAAGCTAATTCTTGATTATAATTTGTTATAAAATTGATATTGGACAATGGTATCAAACACATTTTAATCTTCTCAATAATCAATAAACATTTTAATCTAATTATCTTTTAATGAATAATAACATTTTCCCATCCAAAAATGTCTCTCTCAAATTGCTTTCAAAAATATTGTTGTCAAAATCCACCTTAAAAAAAAATAAAAATAAAAATAAATCTTATAATAAACATCAATCTTAACCTATCATTACTGATTGACATTCACACACATTCATGCATAAATAAATATAAAAATAAAAATTAAGAAAAAGGATGAGGTGTCTTTTTTTAAGTGTCATTTCTCCTTTTCCTTTATGATTTTTCTTTATTATAATTTGTTAAAAAATTGATATTGGACAATGGTGTCAAACATATATTTAAATTTGTCTACAATGAACAACAATCATTTTAATATTCTCAATAACTAATAAACATTTTAACCTAATTATTGAATAATGACATTTTCCCATCCAAAAAAGTCTATCAAATTGCTTTCAAAAATATTGTTGTCCAAATCCACCTTAATTAAATAAAAACATTAAATTTTAAAATTATTATAATAAACATCAATCTTAACATATCATTACTCATTAACATTCACATACATCCATTCATATAAAAAAAAAAAAAATTGAAACAAGGGGTGAAGTGTACCTTTTTCCGAATAAAACTCTCTCATCTCATAGCCTAGCCCCATTCTATTTGTCCTTTTGAAAACACATACTCTTACATTTTGTCTACATTGTAACATGATTTTAGGTTTTATTCCAATGACCTTACAAGGTGGAAAATACATAATAGATGACCTATGCATCCACATATATTGGTCATTCACTTTACTGACTTAATTTCACCTCCCAAATCTCCAGAGACATTTGTTGAGGGGGGGGGGGTGTTGTAGCCTCAAGTTCTTATGGTTCATCACACTTATCTTGGAATCAAATGGTTGAGCGATCAACCATATATCTACATTAGTTGGTCGAGTGATAAACAAACCTAACACTCTGACAATCGACCATCAGTTGAAGACAGTCGATCGAGGGATCAAATTGTTGAGAAATCGACTACAACTTGGATGCATGGATGGTCAGGTCAAGCATCCTTGTTGGGTCAACTAGACAATGCAAATTTAACAGAGTCAACTCAAACCACCGACATTTGTATGTGGAAAAGATATTTATGATTCCAAGGATGTTGGTTAGATCTTGAAGTTATAAATAGAAGACCCCTCGAGTCATTATTATATGTGTTAGATTCCAATATTGAACATGGTGTGTGTGTGTTCAATATGCATTGTGATGTTCTGATCACGATGTGTTGTGTTTAAGTGTTGTAACAATGTCTTTAGACACCACCTGTTATCTTTGAAACTCATTCCTCTTCGATTATATGTAGTTATGTTTATTTTTTTCGTATCACGTTACACCCAATCCGCAACACAAGTTACATGATTGTTTGTATTTGTTATATTATGGTTTCTTTACATTTTTTCCTCGAAAAACAAACAGTACTCGAAACTCTAGATTTATGGAGAAATTGTAATAATTCTATAACTCGTTTAATGCCCTCAAATTGGAAATCATATAAGCATTAGAATTTACACCTTCCTTTTGAGGAAATTTGATATGAATTCCCTTTTAGTGTGAAAACCTTAAGTGATACTCTCTTCTCCCCTACACTCTTAAGACAATCGTGACGTGATTACTTCAATTATTGTATTTCATGTGTATTGTTTCTTTTGACCTTTCCCCTTCTTTTTAAGGAAATATGATCTAGATTCCTTTTCAATGTGAAAAAATAAGGTGACACTCTTCTCCTACAATCTTATAAAAATCATGGTGGGATCACTTTAATTTTTTTTTTTTTTTTTTATGTTTATTGTTTCTCTTTCATCGTGATATTTTATTATTATTTTTCATTGATTTATTTTTAACTATCATTTCCCTTTTTCTTTTGGGATTCCTCTTGACTATAGTCTGTAGAAGGATAGGTATTGGACAAGGATGTTAAATTTCTACTTTTGGTTCTCCTCAATTGGCAACAAACATTTTAATTTAATTTTACTTGTCATTTTTCCTTTTCCTTTATGATTTCTCTTGATTATAATTTGTTATAAAATTGATATTTTACTTCAATTATTGTATTTCATGTGTATTGTTTCTTTTGACCTTTCCCCTTCTTTTTAAGGAAATATGATCTAGATTCCTTTTCAATGTGAAAAAATAAGGTGACACTCTTTTCCTACAATCTTATAACAATCATGGTGGGCTCACTTTAATTATTTTTCTTTATATTTATTGTTTCTCTTTCATCGTGATATTTTATTATTATTTTTCATTGATTTATTTTTAACTATCATGTCCCTTTTTCTTTTGGGATTCCTCTTGACTATAGTTTGTAGAAGGATAGGTATTGGACAAGGATGTTAAATTTCTATTTTTGGTTCTCCTCAATTTGCAACAAACATTTTAATTTAATTTTACTTGTCATTTTTCCTTTTCCTTTATGATTTTTCTTGATTATAATTTGTTATAAAATTGATATTGGACAATGGTATCAAACATCTACTTAAATTTTTCTTCATTGACCAACAAACATTTTAATCTTCTCAATAATCAATAAACATTTTAATCTAATTATCTTTTAAAGAATAATAACATTTTCCCATCCAAAAATGTCTCTCTCAAATTGCTTTCAAAAATATTGTTGTCAAAATCCACCTTAATTAAAAAAAAATAAAAAAATAAAAAAATCTTATAATAAACATCAATCTTAACCTATCATTACTGATTGACATTCACACACATTCATGCATAAATAAATATAAAAATAAAAATTAAGAAAAAGGATGAGGTGTCCTTTTTTAAGTGTCATTTCTCCTTTTCCTTTATGATTTTCCTTTATTATAATTTGTTAAAAAATTGATATTGGACAATGGTGTCAAACATCTATTTAAATTTGTCTACAATGAACAACAATCATTTTAATATTCTCAATAACTAATAAACATTTTAACCTAATTATTGAATAATAACATTTTCCCATCCAAAAAAGTCTATCAAATTGCTTTCAAAAATATTGTTGTCCAAATCCACCTTAATTAAATAAAAACATTAAATTTTAAAATTCTTATAATAAACATCAATCTACCATATCATTACTCATTAACATTCACATACATCCATTCATATTAAAAAAAAAATTGAAAAAAAAGGTGAGGTGTACCTTTTTCCAAATAAAACTCTCTCATCTCATAGCCTAGCCCCATTCTATTTGTCCTTTTGGAAACACATACCCTTACATTTTGTCTACATTGTAACATGATTTTAGGTTTTATTCCAATGACCTTACAAGGTGGAAAATACATAATAGATGGCCTATGCGTCCACATATATTGGTCATTCACTTTACCTTGGGAAATGGGATGCCATCAAGCTATCTCATGTTTTTTAAATGGAAATGCATTGTATATTCATGTTGGTTCAACAACATCAAACTTAATGCTTACAACTCAAACCACTAAAACATTTTTTCACAATTACCAATGAAAGTAGTAACAAAACGTGAATGCATATAATAGTATAATTATTTTATTGAGTTCAAGAGTGGTATCCTTGTTTCCTCATCATGTTAAAGGAAATTCATATTAATCATTTATCACCTTTCCAAATACTCTTAACCAAGGGAAAACATGTTATACTACACCACCTTCCTTATCATTGGTACCACCTTCCTTATCATTGGTATGTAAAAATAAATTATGATAGATGCATCCCTCTCTGAATGAATAAATATAGCTAGCTATACAAATATTGAGAAAAAGGATGAAAATTTGAGAAAAAGGGTGAAAACTTTTTATTTGAAAAAATATAAATCGAGAAAATTAAGTATTATTACATAATAATTATAACGCTTGAAAACTTGTACACAGTTTAATCTTCATGGAAGCATAATTATTTTTAATTGTGAAAACCTACATATTCATATAATAATTATATTTTACTAAAAAAATTAGTAAAAGATTATCAATGTCATTTTTTTTTATAACCAAAACATAAACTTATATTCGTTAAAAGAGGGTTGTGCTGAGGCATACAATGAATATAATCAAAATTACAAAGTTCTATTATAAAATTGAGCATATTTTTAAGCTATCTAAGAAAAACTCTAAAGATTTTTCAATATAGGCATTCCATACATTTCAACATGTAACATGCTTTACACATTGACCCAACAAAAAAACTATCTTGTAATACATATACCAGTCATGGGGGTGCACTATCCTAAGCTTCCTACCCCTCTATAGAGTGAGGCGAGCCAATTTATTCCACTTCCATGGGGTCATGAACCTATCCAACTGTGTCCTCTTCATGAAAACCTTCCTGTAGTGAATTCCTTGAAGCGAGGTTGATGGAGGCAAGAGAGAGAGTCTAAACGTCGTGGAAGAACCAGTGCTCAAAGTTGTTGACACTCTACCTCCAATGCATCAATCCTTTGCTTCTATAATAAGAGAAGGCTCATTATATTGGCAACGTTGGCAGTGTCGTCTTGCTCGAGCTTAGTCATCTTTGAAGAAATGTGTGACTCACGTGGGTAATCTCTTCGTGCCAGTGAAGGATTTTCGAGCTTCTTTCCACTCCGTGTTATCTATATTTGTCCCATTAGAATTTTGCACAAAGAAACTAGACCAAAAATCCCCCAAACAAAGATTTCCAATTCCAATTTTGAAAAATCCAAGCAGAAAAGGATTTTACTATTTTGGTTAATCAAAGCAAGACCATAAATACCAGCACCATATGCATTCACATGAAAAAGGAACCAAAGAACTAGAGGTTTCTTGGTTTGGATTGAAGATAATACCAACATCGAAGACATAGCTCCACCCAAATTCTCCATCCTCAATTACTTAAATCCACCAACAATTTCACGGTATCCATGACAGGGCCCTTTCCTTAACACTCTCGTTGCTCCACACTAGTCTCACAACACCTAAGAAAGAACCTCCATCACGATGAATTAGTTTCACACAGGGAACTCCATTGCATGAATACTCCCACATTTGAATGTTGAATCCCACACATAGCATTGAAGATCCATGTTGCACCCATAGCAATGCGAGTGTGTGAGCATCTTTTCCCCCCTGTCATCCATTATGTGATGTGTCTTGTTTTTACACTTCATTGAATGTTGATTAAACAAGGGGGGATCCACTATGGTAAGGGGGTTAGTCTTTGCACCCATTTTTTAATACATGAACTTGGGCTTAGGAAAGAAGCAACCTTAGCCTAGTGGTCAACAATTCCTTTAAGTTCTCTTTTAATGTGAAATAAAGGGACTTTGTCAAAACTTACGAGCATTTTGTGGATGCTTGAGATGTGAATGCTGAATGCATTACTTCCCAGCTCTGATTTTTTGACCATGACTCTAATCACCAACATCAAATCCCCCAAGAATATTAATGATTTGTGTCACTCTTCCTTAGTTATGGCCAAGCCTTTCCACAACAAATATGCCTCAACAATATTGTTAAATACATTCCCAAACCCTCAAGCATAATAAGTAATTTGATTTTCTCCAAGATCAAATAGACTCCCCCACACCTATTGCCCTTGTTATCAACTCCAATTCTAAAAGTATGTTATCACAATTAATAAAATATTAAAAAAACATAAATCTCTATTAAATATGGGAATGATATTATATAATACTATTAAATATGTAAATTACCAATAAAAACATATTATCAATACCAATTCTAATATCTTACTGTTAAAATTAACAACAAATCAAAACCTATAATAACATCGATATTAAAGTAACTTTATTATAGTCCCTCACAAGTAAAAACCCTATTAAACATATAACATAGAGTATCAATACGACAAAGTTCATATTATTAAAATGCTACAATTTAATACTTTCAATATTAAAACATTAAAATACTAACCTAAAAAAGTTAAATACTAACCTAAAAAAGTTAAATACGTTAACCCTAGTATATTTATCTATGTTACTATCTAGGCATAAATTGGGACAATATATTATTTTTATGTAAAGCTACTAAAATTTTCAAGCCAATCCTTTTCAACAAGTGCCTGGAAACCCTCAAAGGTTCGATAGTAAGGATCAAGCAAAAGGCCTGCCAATGAAACAAATTGTGTAGTTCTATCCCACCCATCACTACAATGAACGAGCAAAGCAATTCGTGCAACAATCCAAGCAAAACCAGCCAAGACACTCTGAATATGCATTACCCAACCGCTATCTCAAGTGTCGAAACAAAAATTGTATGATGGTAATAATTTAAATTAAAAGAAAGTTGAAGTTAATAAAAAATAATAATTAATGGACTAGGATAATAGAATAATAAAAAAAAACCATAATAATTATAAAAATGCGTAATAAAATAAACCATATAATAAAAAAAGGAGAATGAAATCAATAGAGTTGATAATATGAACAAACATACCCCATCTCCCATTGCAAAGGGAAGCATCTTGGAACGAGCTTTGTCAGTAGGGGAAGAACATAATGTACGAGGATTGTTACGAAGTGTGGATTTCTTGTTGTATTATTTTGTGTTTATATGTGGAGGAACAATGGGAACTCTATACATGGATAACCTCTTGTGTTTATATGTGGAGGAACAATGGGAACTCTATACATGGATAACCTCGTGAACCGCATAGTTCACTCTCTCAGATACTTTTGGATGTCGTGGTCATTTCCTGTACACGACAATAGAAAACAATGCAATTAATTTGATTTATAGCAAAATTATCAGTACACAAAAACAGAAAAAGACTAACATTTCCCTCATCTGGTTTCTGAGCGACACAAATTTATACTGATACCCCTATAAAGTAACTAGTATTTCTTCTAAAAAAGGACTGTAAAATCAAGAATGGTAATTGAACTAATAGGAAACCTTGATCTTAGGTCGTCTCTCTTTAACTAATAGACAACCTTTAGAACCAACTTCAAGATGCCTTCCTCCGAATATATATAGTGGAATGGGGGACAAACCTATTGCTATTGCATCCAAGGGGTGAGGGGTATGGGGGATAAGACCACCATCATTTAGCCATTGATTTCTCCTTCGAGAAAGAATCCAATTACAGTCCTCAACACAGAAGTTATCAAAGTGGTTT
>CBVK0102278358.1:0-10485 GCA_900067695.1 Picea abies | reverse complement strand
ATATGTCTGTGTGTGTGTGTGTGTGTGTGTGTGTGTGTGTTGCATGTTTGAGTTTTGAGCAAATGAGCATTGCACAACATGTTGTAATTCTGAGTATTTATTTAGAGAATATATGGAGTTCTATGGTTTTCATATGCATCTGTCCTGTGCAATGTACATATTTGTTGTGATGGAATGGCTCCAGTGATAAATATGTGATAGTTCTGATCCAATCTGTGTCTATCATGTATGAGTTGAATATGTGTGTGTATTGGTTTAATTCTTAGTCCTAACAGTTTGTCAGATATGAGCTGCATGGATTCCAATCCTGATGACTTTTTGTGTGTTTAGCCTTCATCCCTATCACAAGACCTTATGGTATCTATGATCCTCCTTGCATCTCGAGTGAGACCTTCCTCAGCCTTGGCTAAGGATTGACATGTCAGTGCTATGGGTTTTTTTTTGGACAACTCTGGAAGAACCCTAGGTCTAAACTCCCCAACGTTAAGAAGGATGTGTGTAAGTGTGGACAAAACTACCAACATACTGTCATCTCTAAATGCATCCAAGAACTGTTTGTTTAAGGATGCTTCAATCTTTCACAACTTATACATAATGTGTATATCGTGTGGCCTTAATGAAGCAATATGGGTTCTTGCATCATTGATAATGGAAGACGAATTTGGTTCTAAGTGTGAGTAAATCCACCTCACAATGTCATTGTAGGTTAAGATATCATGTCTGGTAGCTTTTGCATACAACTCACAATTTTTAATATTCCGATAGGCTGCCAGATCATTTTCTTCCTTTGGGAAATCTTTGTTGATGAAGATTTTGTACATGTTGTTCTAGGTGGGGCATCCTTTAACTCCAATGAAATGGTTGGTGTCTGTCAACAATAAAGTCTCATAGTATTTTCCCTGGATAACAACTTCTTCAGTAAGAGGTTTTCCCCTTCAAGCCTGGATTTTTTCCATCTTTGCTTTTGAAATCTTGCAAAATTAAAATTATATTAACGGTTTTGTAAAAAAGGAAAACCTTCATGTTATACTTAGAATAATAAGAAATAGCATAATATAAACAAATAACTAATCAATATACTTGTATCATGAGAAAACCCAATAGAGGAATTCTTGACAGTTCGGGAGAGGGCTTAGAAAGCTATTGTTTCACTCTTCACTCTACACATATCGGGAGATCAAATGGAAGCGTGCAAAATAAGTCCATTGAGGATACACTTCATTGGGGATACACCATTGGGAACATACCATCAGGAAAAGGTCCATCGAGGATAAAACATTGGGGTACACCGTCAAGGATCCATCCATCGGGAGTATACTCATCGGGGAAAGGTCTATCGAGGATACACCATTGAGAAAAGGTCCATTGGGATTCTGTCCATCGAGAGTACACTCATTAAGGAAAGGTCTATTGGGGATACACCATCGGGAAAATATCCATTGGGAGGAAAACGAGTGAATGTTGAAAGGAAAGACTATTGAAGCTTCCTCGAGGAAATATATCAGAAGACACTATATCGGGATGAGCGATAATGCACGCTAAACTTGAAACTTGATGCATTGGGTTCAACACAATGAATAAGTCTTGAAAAAGGTTAATTGAATTATATAAAAGAAATATTTTAGAGGCTAACTCTATCTAGATTCCCTAAAGTGATATCGGGAAAAGCCATATTGGGAGGAAATAAGTGGACTACTTAAAAGGAAACCTGAAGAAGAGTCTCCAAGGCGATATATTGGGAAAACATCGCACTGAAAAAAATCTCATTAGGGATACTCTCATTGGGACCACATCCATCGTGGATACATTAGAGATGGTGGATCAATAAAGAAAATTCCGAAGCCAATATCAAATATCGGGTATCGAGAAAAAACGTAAGTAGTGCAAACTTACCACTTCAATGAGCATAGTCTGATAGTCCGATACCGATATCAGTTTTAGATTCATTGAAAGCATCAGATAAATGAAAGTTAACTTGATCAACAAGAAGTTGATATAGGGTCAATTTTGAATTAAAGAAAAAATAGACAAAGCTGAAAGAATCAATAGTTCTTCGAATAATTCAATTGAAATGTACATCCAAATCAAGGAAAAATCAAGGGTGAAAGAGATTTCATCCTGCGTGAATATCATAAGACTACTCAGAGCCAAGGAACTACTCCTTATCTTAATGATTAATCTAGAAATTCTGGTAAGGGGGGCCATAATTTTCTCGAAATAGGAAAATTTAATGGGAGTTGTTGTAGGTATAACACATAGTGATTCAATCTTTCTTTGTATCCTAAATTATAATTTTGAGAAGAAATGAGTAAGGCACAGTCCTCATTTTCCTCTCGGGTTTTCCCACATCGATTTTCCATGGTACATATTGTGTTCATTGTGTTGATGGTGTGATAATTTTCACTATTACATATTTTCTCTTATTATTCTCAATTAATTTCCATATCAAACATGATGTGCTTGTAATATTACATATTAAGAAAAAATGAACATTCTGTAATAGAGTATAATCGCATTATTTTACAATAGCATTTTCAAGATCTATTGTGATGAACTATACAATAAAATACAACAATTTGGCCTACTGGGCTAGCTTTAGTTGTTGAGTTCTTTGAGCTTCATGTAGGAGGTATGTTACACGCAAAATTGTCACATGCCTAGTGTCGCACTTATGTATCATATTCTACTAAGTGTCCCACTTACGTGCTATTGTGTTACTAAGTGTCGCAATTGCAAAATGAAACTTTCCTAAGTGTCGCACTTATGTTTCACAACCTCGACGCCATGTAAAGAATTTTTCCATGTTCCCTAGCCATCAAAGAGAAGAAAAATCCATTGTCCAAAGGTTGGAAACATCACTTTTACCCTGAGATTTTGACTTTTTTGGAGCACTAACACTCCCCTACTATGGGTTAGGGAGAATTGACGCCCCTCTCCTCACTGTTGGGGAGTATCACTGATGCCCTGTACACCTCTTCTGGGGAGCGTCAGTCCTGTTAGGGTGGTTTTACCTAATTCCTCAATTTTTTGTGGGTCAATTCCGAGATACTTCAAGGTGGTTATGATTGAGATATGAATCATAAGCTCGAGTCTCTCCTTTTTAGGTAATCAATTCTAACTTATGGAGGAAATATCTCAACCTTACCTTAATATCCTAAGTTGGTTAAAGCTCCCAAGCTTCTATATAAACAAGGCCTCTCAAGGGTAAAGACAAGTTTTTTTGAATAAGATATTGTTGTTGATCGGGGAGTTCTGAAGAATATCAAACCTTTGTTCTTATGACATTCAGAGATAATTCAGTAGCACTATGGCAGTGCAAAAATGGGGCTGGATAGGAGGAGCATTGGAGGAAGCTTGCTCAACATCACATGAATGTAAGTGTTGTCCATTGCTTCTCATGGATATAATCTTGGCATATTCCCATACTTCTATCTCTTTTAATTTTACATATGAATATCATGCTTGTTTCATGTAGTTAGAATTTATTTTATCTAACCTAGTGTAAGTAGTAGAAGAGGAAGATCCTTATGTTTAAGTGCAAGGAGATCATGATTGATCTAGGACTGGATCCAACGATGGAGCAACAAGGAACAACAAGGACAACCTCTGAAAAAGGTGCACTCTCTTTTCATTTCTCTCTTCTTGTTTTCATGTGTGAATAGACAAGAGTAAGGGATGTTAGTGTCCACTTGCTCTTTTCTGTCTTAGCCAAAAAAAACCTGACTAAGGGGAGCTTAACCTGTCCGTAGGGTAAGATTTCTCACAACAAGGTCTTAGGGTCATTCCACAAGCTGCTTGGCTCTATTGGGTGCCTCATTCGATGTCCCTATTGGGCCAAGTGTGTAATCAATGCCAACATGTTACATTGGGTACCATCCATGAAAGCAGTGAAATGCCCACAATTTCCCCACAAGGTTTTGTTTGGAAAAAAAAAAATATTATCCAAAATAGTATACAGATATCAAGTGAAATTATTGTATCAATTATTACATAGTTTTGTTACTAGGTTTCTTTGGCACAAGGTTTAATTTCAACCATATGAGAACCTTCTCGAATGTTGTATAAACAAAAAGTTACTCATTGTCATAATCCAACGTTAAAATCTTAAACTTAGCACATAAAATTTACCCGACATCTATATGTACATTACTAAGTTATTTAAGGGGTTAATGTGCCAAATACTTACATGTTTTAATACTACTACCTTTTGGCACTAGGTGCATAGTTAGATTAATAGGCCCTATTTAGTTATTAGATAGAGAAGTGGCATTTCATACATGTACCGTCATATTGTCAATATAATTCAAAGGTACATTTTTATAAATCATTCTCCTTAACTAAAACGAAATTAAAGCATTTCTGGGTTGGGACACTATTACTTCAATTAGATTCAATATTTTTGTCTTTTGATGTTCTTTCCTATAAGCTTATTATCACATTACATTAATGCCAAGGTTGAGTCTACAACAATGATTCGTTGAACCAATTAGGATTCTTAATATCTATTACTTTTCTTAATTGGTCCTTGGATACTTTTGATTATATGCCTTTTATTGTTTATTTGACCTTTGCATTGGATTGTTGACTAATTCTACTTCAAACAAAGGTTAATTCTTTTGCATCTAGTTATTGGATCAAATTGGGATCTAAGGGAAAATTGCTTAGTAGCTTTGACATTTGGTCTCATTGCTCCTATGCTTGTTGTGATTGTTGATCTTTCTACCTGAACAAAGTTTGTTGTCAACGCTTATCCAACCCTAAGCCTGCCTTAGTAAGATACTTTCTTGTCTAGAGTTCTTACTTTGGATATTTTTTTTTTATCTTTGCCACTTTTCCTTACAACACTCCTCTTGTCCATTCCTTTATCTTGTGGATATTCAAACTTTTATTAGTAATATGGTAATATTCCACAAAGAAAATCCAATTAGAGCATGACTTGTTTAACTCAAAACTCTAGTAATGCTCATTATAATTGTCTTTCTTACAAGTTCCACCAAGCGACAACCATTTTTCAAGAAAACACCAACTAATACACTAGCTAATGAAAGATGGCACAAAACTTTAACTTCAATAGAACAATTTCCGAACAATAAATAGATTTTGTCTGATCTTCCAACAAATATCTTAAACAAAATGTTTCCATTCCCAACTAGCTTCAACTAAGCCAAGCAATGAAAAACCAATTCTCATGATGTAACTTAGGATCACTTGAGCTGGCAAAATTCTCTCCAACAAATGTTACGATGAAGCAATTTTCCAACAAGATTATTTATCAACAACAAACGGGTCTAGCAAAATACCCCTTACACAACCTCTTTCAAATTATTCTATTGTAAACATTTTGGGTTGTATATGCCAAAATTTTGTATTTCCTCTTCTCATCCAACTCACCTATTTTCAATTATTAAAACTATGAAACTAAAAAAAAATCAAAAAAACTTTTGTTATCATAGAAACAATTCCAAAATGCATACAAGACACATAGCATGAGTACATTTGACTTTTATTTACAGACTCACACACACCATACAATCCACACATAAATTCATCTTGCATATTAACCAAAAATACATATCATTCTATGGACAATCTAGTAATATGTTAGTAAAAAAGGCCACAAACATTGTGAAACCACTTGTATTAACATAAACTTCAAATATGTAAAGATTTTTACACTTTTGTAAACCTACCCCAACCAATATCAAACACAAGAAAGGAAGAGAATATTTTATATTAATAGAAATAATGCAAAAGAAAAATCTTTTAAATCCTAAAGATTACATCCCAAAAGCAAAAGCACGCAAGGAAAATAATTTATTTAAATGAAGTGAATAAAGTAGAATTGATTATCCTCAATTTCCACTACCCATTCCTTCATTTTGAAGATGAAAAATGCAAGGAAAATAATTTATTGAAATGAAGTGAATAAAGTAGAATTGATTATCCTCCATTTCCATTACCCATTCCTTCATTTTGAAGATCAAAAGTGTGTATAAAGATGAAGAAAAAGATGACAATTATTGAAAAAAAAAAATTAAAAACATATATTTTAAAAAGTGATACTGATTGTGAATGTTCCAAATGATTTGTCAATTTAATAGGATTATTTTAAAAAATTGTGGTTTCTATTAATTTTTGAAATTGACTAAGTATAAAGATATTGACCAATCAACTACAATTTGTATTCCTCAAGAAAAATTCAAGTGAAAAACATTATAAGATAGGTGTAATTAACGATGTTATTCATGCATCCATGGATACAATTCTGGGCATTAGTCACGTTATTCATGTTTTAATAAGTGTAATTGTTTTGGCCATTAACCAAAATAGGTGTAATTGTGGGCTTAACTTTATTATTCATGCATGTTAGATGCAATTATTAGTATAGAGTGAGCATACAAGAACATTTATTAAAAGTCAAATTAATTATTAATATTATAGTATTAATAGGTGTAATTGTTTTGGCCATTAATCAAATTAGGTGCAATTGTGGGTTTAACTTTATTATTCATGTATGTTAAGTGTAATTATTAGTATAGAATGAGTATACAAGAATATTTATTAAAAGTCAAATTAATTATTAATATTATAGTATTAATAGGTGCAATTATTTTAGCCATTAATCAAATTAGGTGCAATTGTGAGCTTAACTTTATTATTCATGCATGTTAGGTGCAATTATTAGTATAGAATGAACATACAAGAACATTTATTAAAAGTCAAATTAATTATTAATATTATAGTAAGTATTATCATTTGTACATCATTTACACAAAAATCAAATGTTTTTTTGGGTTACCCACTTTATCTATGCATCCATATGTACAAATAGGGGAAAACCATTATTCATGCATTAATAGGTGCAATTTCTATGTCAAACATACCACAACATTTATTAAAAATTGAATAAACTATTAATATTATAATAAGTGATTGTCATTTGCACAAAATCAAATGATGTTATGTAGTTATCCATGTTATTTATGCATCAATATGTACAATTAAGTAAAATTCATTATTCATGCATTAAAAAGTGCAATTCGTATTCTCTAATACAAAGAACTTACATACCACAACAATTATTTAAAGTGAAATTAAACTATTACCACTATATATTAATCATACATAAATATTTATTAAAAATTAAATTAATTATACTTATAATAAGAGATTACATTTTAAAATTTCCATTAATAAGGACTATTTCCATGTAAATCATTAAAAACTTCTTCCCTAAACTTAAAAAAAAAAGTGTTAAAAAATTTATTATAAATATCATCCTAAATATTTTTATAAAATCAAATTTATATAATACAAGTAAATAATTTTACTAAATTTGTGTCATTTCATTCAAACTTATTAAAATAAAAATAATTAGTATTTAAGTTAAACATAGAAATTTATATTTTCTCATTTAAATTAACAATTGATTAAAATATTAAATGAAAATGAATCAAATTAAATTAACAAACTAAAATGATTTATAAAAATATAAAATAAATATAGATCAAATTAAATTGATAAAATAAAATGATTTTTAAAATATTAAATAAAAAAACTAAATCAAATTAATAATATAAAATGATTTTTAAAATAAAATAATTTATAAGACATTAAATAAAAATAAATAAAATGAAATTAATAATATAAAATAGTTTATAAAAATATTAAATAAAAAATTGAATTTATAAAAATATTAATAATATAAAATAGTTTATAAAAATATTAAATAAAAAATTTAAATTTATAAAAATATTGGAATTCAAAATCCATGTAAGTTATTCTATTGGAAGAAGTGGATGTTATTCTAGTTGTTGAATGCTTAAGTACCTTGCTATTTTTAATATAAGTAAACAACATTAACTCTTCAAGTTCTTTTCAATGAATAGTATTAGGATCCCCTAATTAATATGAAGTATTATATGTTTAAGTACCTTGGCTATTTTTACTATGAGTAAATAACATTAACTCATCAATTTCTTTTTAATGAATAGTATTAGGATTCTTTAATATGAAGTATTATGTAATCAGTCAATTAATTGTTTGTGTATTTTGTCTGTTGGATATATATTATTCATTATTGAACAAACTTGAAACAAATAGGATGCACTATGCAGTGAGCTAATCATTTCATGTATCAGACAGTGAGTCAATCACTTGATGCTAAATATTTATAATCTGACTATATTAGTCTTTTTACCATTAACTCATCCTATTCTTTTTCAATAAATAACATTTGGATCCCCTTAACTAATCACTTTATGCACCAGGCAGTTAGCCAATCACTTCATGCTTAATGTTTATAATCTGATTGTATTCCACTATTAAGAAGTCATTGATAGTCTAACCGTGCCTCATAATATAAAAAACATTAAGCATGCATTCATCATCTTGTCTGGCCAATATTTTGTATTTGTCAATATGTTTTTTTAGGGATAAATGGTTACTAGAGTCAGACCTGTACCAAGTACCAAGACAGATATGGTTTCTTAAGGACTTTTGCACAGTACGAAGACTAAAGATGTATTGCCCTTAACTTTTGCTAGATGCTTCACTTCTAATAAGAAGAGATAAATATTCCCACATGGCTACTTCTAGATGCTTCACTTTCAAGAGACCAATCTTTCCACATGGCCATGGCCATTTCTAGGCTTGTTACAACATATTTCTAGCATTTAGGTGGCTCTGGTCACAAGAGGCCTCATGAACAAATCTTCAATACCAAATCAACCAAAACTCAAACTCCAGGCTACCAAATATGGATCTCATCACTAACTTCTTCTTCGCTCCAATGTTATTGATGGTTGATATTATTTTTTATTTAGGCCCTCTTTGGTTCTCTTCATATCCTCATCCATCTTGTTAGTGTGAGTTTCTAGTGTTTGATGGTTTTCTCTTTGGCACTTTCAATGTACTCTTTTATATCTGTGTTTTTCAAAAAACTCTCAGAGATTCTTTGTGGTTCACTCATTTCATGTTGTGTATTTTTTACAAATATTGACTTGAAAATAATGGAGTAAGCGCTAGTTGTAAGCACCAGTTATAAGCTTCAATTGCGAGAGTCAGTTGTAGGCGCGTTAAGAGTCAGTTCATAGTTAAGAGTCTAGTTGTCTTTGGTTTGCATGTAACCGACTCGGTAGAGTCTTTTCCTATATAAGGATGTAATCTGTCTTCATTGAATAATACATAAGTGAGCATAGCCTCACCGTGTTGTTTGTTTTGCATATTTTATCTTACTATCAGAGACACAGGGAGAGGGCGTGGATAGCATGAGTTCTGTGACTACTGCGTGAGTTTTCGAAGAGAAGAGTTTTTTTTTTTTTGTGGAGGTAGTGTGCATGCTATGCTCGTCCCTCCTCTGATAGAGTGCGGAGGCACAGTACTGGCCCGAGTCTCAAATACTAAAATTTATGCAGTCACGTTGAAGCTACAGTGTGGAAATATTCCTGCAACTGGAGTGCTTGAGAGGTGCGTGGTAAAGAGCGGTCGTGTGGTAAAGAAAATCCGTGAGCAAATACGATTGCATGAAAGAGTTTGTAGCGTGAGATTTACTGCGTGAATAAGGCAAATCTGTGAGCAAATATGATTGCATGGAAGAGTTTGTGGAAATCATGAATGCGTGAGGCTGGTGCGTGCGGTTTGCATGCATGACTTTAAAGTGTGAGTTTGAATCGTAAAGTTTTGTTTTTGGAGAATTGAATAAAGGTGGTATGATTTCTTAAGCAAATCGTGAGTTTTTTAAATGAGTATTGTGAGTTGATTAAGAAATTTAATATTCAAAAAGGTGGATATTTTTTAAGTGAAGCGTGAAGAGTGAGTTACTCACTTTATTCAAAGTGGGTTTTATTTTGGAGTTTATTAAAAGTGATTTTTTTATTCAAAGTGGAAATTTTTGAAGTATAAACTTTAAAAGTGGATATTAAAGTTTATTCAAGAGAATATTATTTGTGAGATTTTGTGTGTGAAAGCTGAGAGCCAAGATTGAGGCGGATCGGTGGTATCCGAAGGCAGAGCGACATAAAGTTGCATATCTTTGGTGATTTACTTGTAGAGACTAAATTGCAGGATCTGCTAGTGGAGACCTACCTCAACGAAGCCATCAAGCTAGATGGCTCGAATTTCATTAATTGGAAATTCAAAATGCAAACACTCATGGAGGTCTATGGTGTCCGGAACATTGCAAAGGGAACTGAACCGAAACATGATGCGGTTGCTGGTGCGATAGCAACATAGATCCAAGATTGGGAGAAGCACGAAAACAAGGCAAAGGTATCGTTGCGCATGTCAGTTAAAAATAGCATAATTCCACATATTAGAGACGCTACAACTTTTGCTGCAACATGGACAACTCTTAAAGCATTGTATGAAACTAGCAACACTTATCGCATTTTGTTCCTGAAAACTAAATTGCTAGGTATTAAGATGGATGGAAATGAATCTGTTAGTTCATTTTTGGGTTGTATTAAAGAGGTGAAAGACAAGCTA
>CBVK0102278298.1:0-15529 GCA_900067695.1 Picea abies | reverse complement strand
TACACTACGCAGTTAATCCCAAAAATAATATCTAATATCTTGCACTGCGGAAGCCCCTATATGCTACAATAAATGTGCTTTTCTTGTGTCAAGGTGCAAGCTTTTGTCCACCTCACCCCCATAAATATTGATCCTCATATTTGGGTTTGCCAGGTCAACTCCCTTTATGATGTACTTAACCAGTCCTCACCCTTGTATCCTCTCGACCTATTCGTGACTTGGTTTTGTATTCTATATGGAAGTTGAACATTAGCAAAGCTGCTGATTCTCTTGCCTTTTCTATTTCAAATCTATTCAGTGAGGTGGTTTGATCAGGATCTCCCCATTCCTGGTCACAACATATCATTGATTCTATCCAAAAAGGGGCAACAGTGCCTATCTAGAGGATTATAGGACGATAATGATTGGACACGCTTTGGCCAAGCTCTGTGCTACTGTTCTTGACATGTGGCTTTCCAGCAAAGAAGACATTGGAATGAGTTGGCAAGCTATCCTTGTGTGCAAAAGAGTTGGATGAACAGCTTGACAGCTCCATCTCGATTTCTTGGGATCTCTGGCAGTCCTTTCTTCACATAGATTCTATTCTTCTTAAACCTGCAAGGTATGTTCGACCACAATGATGACGAGCCCTCTTGCAGCGCTGCCCACTTGCAGAGTAAAAATTTGACTTGGGTGACTTAGTTTTGTATTCTATCTCTCATGTTGGGATTAAATTTTTAAAGTACCTTGTTATTTTTTTGTGTACAATGGAGAAGACGAAACAAGATATTTGGCTGATCTGACACTACTAGTAGCACACTGACTGGTCTCGGCAAAAGAAATAAGATTACATAACTACAAATATATAATTGATACGAGATGGGATGTTAGAACACAGGACGATGCAACTACAACTGGCTAATGCATTCTCATTACAATAGCAGAACACAACAATCATATGTAAAACCATTAGTAACGATATGATGTGGAGGTTAAACATTCTTGTTATTTATATGGTAAAATTTGCTCATTGATGAAAGAATTGGCTTTAGTGTAAACTGCTTAATCCTCCTTCATTAGTCTAGTATTGAGTACCACTTACACTTATGTTCGTCAACCAAATACATTGCTGAGTTTTTGATGCCATGTCTATTTCTTTCCATAAATTTTCAATTATGAAGATAATCATTGTCGGACACCAGATCATTTTGCCTTTGCTTAGTTCTGGTTTTGCAGCCACCATAAGAATTTGGGTCAACTTTGAAATATCTGACTCTTTCTGGCTACTTCTATGCAGTAGTCCATAAGCATAGCTACTTCAGATGTGTATATAATATGTTAAACCATATTTTTATCAGCATGCAACTTTAAAATATTACAAATTAGCCTTGCAGATAACCTTGCATTTTATAATAACTATGCTATTAAGTCCCTCGTTTCGCTGAGAATTGCTATTCTTCTTTTTGACATTTGTATCTGTTCCCTTTTAATTATTATGAAGACACCATGTTTTCATAAAGCTCTGAAAGTTACTTTTATTTAAAGAGTCGTTGTTTATTGCTCTTTTCCCAGCCTCGTGCTCTTTTACAATCTCCTAAGCAGTATGTTTCTGAGTAGCAGCATTCTGCCATCTGGTATTATAATAGTGGGTTGATTTCTTTTGTGAAAAGTGGTGGAACAATAACTCTAGATTTTTACAACTTGACTTTTATTTGCCAACAATTATTGAGTTGAACTGTTCTCGATAATGGTTGCAGCTATGGGAAGATTTATCTGAAGGCTGCCAAAAAGATAACTGAGAAAGGTGCAGACTATGCAAAGAATGAGGTTGAGCGACTGCAGCGTATCCTCGAAAAGGTGAGATTTCTATATAGAGTTCTTATTTTCTTCTACCATTTTCAGGTTCTCTTTCTAAATGTTCCTCCAGATTGCTCCATTAAAGCTAATTTCATTTCTGTGCAGTCTGTCAGTGCCGCGAAAGCAGATGAGTTAATTGTCAAGAAAAACATCCTCTCATCCTTCTTAGCACAGTGATGGGATTTTTAAGTGCTCAGTCTTCAAGTTCCTAGATCATTTTAGTTGATTTAATTGTCTTGTATGGGAATTTAATTGCTTAGAATTTGAAAACTGATTTCATAGCACGATTAAACTAGAAGAGTCGTTGACCATTTGAGCAATTTAGCAATTTTATGGCGATTGACGCCATATGGGTTACTCTCTGTAGTGTCGCGGGTGCAGTGAAGCATGTAATCTTTGTTGGGTGCATGTGACTGGTAACCCCTACCTATTTCTTTCTACTAGTCTTTGTGACATCAGTGAATGCATCCAATGATTACTAATTGTCTTAACAATGAGAAATAGACGCTGAACAATATTCAAACATCTAGTTTAACTTGCCCGAACTATGGATATGATAATCCCGGTGACCATATTGTAGGGTAAACAATTCTACACGAGTTTACTTTGATAACAATGCGAGAGATCTCTTTATTTAAAGACCGTAGTTGATAGTTTTTTGTTACTCTAGTGGGTATTATGCATTCTTCTTCTCAACCCTGATGTAAATGGTAATAACATACTTTGCTCAAGGTTTAACGGTTTTCTTATTATTTTTTTTAAACTATGTAAATGGATTAGTCACATAAATATAGAGGTTTACTTTCCCACATCGCCGAGGAATATTGAATGGAATGGCTTTACCAGTAAATGACCTTTTCCAAGTGCATGTGGTGGAATGAAATTTCTTTTCCGTCAAATGACCTTTTCGAAGTGCATGTGGTTGTAAGCGAAGGGATGTCTTCATCATCGATATGGTTTAGTTGCAGGGTGAAGGGTGAGCAGGCTGTAATGTTTGTCGGGGTGTGTTGAAAGAGCAAGTGCGTATATTACTATAATAGTTTTAGTTAATAGTTGGTAAATGCTTCTAAGGACTGTTATAGAAATTGCACAGCTACTGTGATAGTTTTAGTTACCATCGTCATAATAATTTAGCTGATGTCATTTAATGGTGTAAAATTTAATATTGTTAACATAATAGGAATGAAGAACTCCGTCCTGTATTTGTAATTAATAATTATTATAATTTAATAATAAGTTTCATGATCACAAGAATGAATGAATATATAAACACATCCACATCCCGACATAAGCAAATAAGCAAGGCATAATATATCAATGGATGATTTCAAGAAAGTAGGTAGGAAATACACAACTTGTTTTTTGATAAATTTTCATAAAAATAAGTTGTTTTATTTGCTTAACTCCTTTGCTAAAGAAACAAATTTTGTTGAGTCAAAAGAGCCTTTTTACTAATCTTTTCATGCTTCATCGAGGAACTTTTAAACTTTCATTGGATGACAAAGTTTACTTTGTTCTCCATGAAAAGTTAAATCTCGCTACTTTAGTTTTTGAAAAGTTTTAAAGCTCATCGATTGTATTATGACTGCGTTAATGTAGGTAACTAATAAAGTTAGATTTTGCGCCGATCATCAGTGTGTTTTTCAAATTTGCATTATGAGAAAGTGAAAAAGTACACCAATGGAAAGTTTTAAAGTACGCCAATCTAAAAGTAGAAAGTTTCTCAACAAGCGACCATTGGAGTTGAAATAAACTTTGCCCATTTTGAAAGTTGAAATCGTCCTCGATGGTTGATAGCCTTGTTGCTGTGATTTTGAACTTTTGCACATCGGGGCAAAACAAAGCAGTGGTCTAAACGTTCTACCTTTTGGCTGTTTTCCGGCAATTTTTTTGTTTTATTTTGCTCAAAATCCGGTGATGATTGGTTGGATCTATAGATTTGAGTGGCTAAATTTGTATAATTCGAGTGCCCCAGGGGTTTTTCAGCATGCCGAATCCATTTATGCATTCAGAAATGCAATTTAAACAACAGAAAATAGCAATTTTGTCCAAATTTACATCATTCCCGCCAAAAAACTCAAAAGGTAGAACGTTTAGCCAAAGTCATTCCGATTCAACTGCCTATATGTCACCTGTTGCAACATTCATTGCTGAGTAGCAGGCTGGATATGAATAGCATTCAATGCTGTGTAGCAGGTTAAAGTTTTTATGATTTTGAATTTTTATTTGTTATTATTTGAATTCAGTTATAAAATTTAAAATTTTGATCAAATTGTAATTTTCTATTTAGAGTAAATAGTAAAATAGATTCAATATCTTTGAATATAGAGGAGTTTATTTGTTATAATGAAATAAAATTGATGGAGATGTTTCAGATACTGCAATTGTTAGTGAAATTGTAATTTTACATTATTCAAATCACATTTTTGAATGTATAAATTGATTCAACATTTTTAAGAACCCTAGAGTACTTGGAATATGTGATCTTAAACACTGAAATCTGCAATTCCAACTTTTTTTAAAATTTTTAAAAATTTATTAGAAAAAACATAACTCAAAGAGTAAAAACATAAAACTTTTAAACTAAGTCATTAAAATTTCATTATAAACCTTAAAAATTTCAACCCATTTATCTACTTATTAACCTAATCCTTTATCAATAACAACAATACTTCTTATATCCACTCTTTTTGAAAAATCTTTAAGCAATTTCTCAGAATCAGATGGATCTTGTTCCTCTGATTTAGTTCCAATAAAGAAACGCATGTTCGAATTCTTTGATATTTCCTTCGTTCCAACCATTCTCATTCTCATATTAGTTCTTAGGTTTTCATATTATTTCTTAATAAATAGTGACTATAGTCTTACTCAAAATATTTTCTTTATTTCATCCATAGAAATTAATGTTTTTTGTTTTAATATCATAAAATGAAGTTTTGCATCAAGTTTCCATAATATGTTAATACAGGTAGAGTTTTAAGAAATCTTATAAAAATAACACTGAAACATGTTTGCTGGTTCATTATCTGGGAAATTAGTAGATCAAATAAATTAGATTATCTATCTATCTACTTACATAAAAAGTCCCTCAACCTCAGTCGCATTTATGCCTACTTACACGCTTATTCACCTCCCTCAACTACCATATGACTCCCTTTTCTGGTAGCAATATATTATTCACAAAAATGAGTTCAATGTCTTCGGTTTTAATGGCCCATTGCGCTCCTTGGAAATGAAAACGTGTTTAGCTCATCAATGATTCAAATGCTCAGAGCTAAATATCATATTTTTTAAATAAATAAATATTATATGTTTTTATGAAAAAATAAATAAATATCATATTTAAATAAATAAATAGTATATATTTTATAAAGAATATTTGAAAGTATTATTTTTTGTAATATATTATTTAATTTCTTTGTTTAAACCATTTAAAAAATAATTTTATTTATTTTTATAAGAAATTTGGATAGTAAATGTGGTATAATGTTAATCTTGATCATAATAAAATCAAGAAAGTTAAATCTATAATTAAGAGAGTCTAATTCATAATATTTCTAACTTAAAAAGATATTTTCAAATCCATAAAATTTCTAAGTAAAAGAGATGTTACATGATACTTATGACGAGTGAAAGTAATCTTTATAATTTTTTTTTTTTAATATAAAATATTTTTATTAAAATAAATACATATTTAAATTATTCATATTTTATTTTTATTATTAAATAAAAAATTAATCATTCACATAAAACTTATTTTAATATAGTTAATTGAGTTTAGTCCAAATGGTTTGGGTTGATGGGTGTTTTCTCCACCATTCTCATAAATGACATGTCGTTTTTAAATGAACATATTATAGAAAAAGATTAGACTTTTTATAAAATCCCCATAAAATTTTCCAAAAATAAAATAAATAAACTTATTTTAATATCAGATATTTCCGTAATATATTTTACCCTCTCTATTACAAATGTAAATAATCATACATTTTTTAAATTTAAATGGTGAATCATGTTGCTCCATACTTTTATATTCATGTACTTATTTATAGCACATTAATAAATGCATGTGAACTTGATTTATTTAGAGCATATTAATGAATGCATGTGAATTTGATTTAACATTTCCATTTAAGTTTTGTTTGTTATTTTATAATCAAAGGTTGTTTAGGTTATTTTGTAACATTCATATTTATTAATTAATTTTTTTATTAATAAATTTATTTATATATTAATATTGAAATAAAAGAAGATATTATTATATTAATTTAAAGATTTCGATTTTAAAAATGATTAATCAATATTATTTCATGTAGCAATTACTTGATGATGATGATAATGGTTAAAATTTATTGAAACAAAAAATGGTTTATTGGACTTTAAGAAAAGCAAGAGATTACTTGGATTTATTTAAAATGTTATTTCTATGCTTGAAAAGTATTAAGAAAAGCATTCCAAGATCACTAAAATTTAAATGTTTTTCATCTTCAATCCTCTTGGTGTCATATTCTTTCTTTCCATGGTGTTTTGGGGATTGCCCAACTCCTACTTTCACTTTACAACTCATGAGAATTAGTTCTTCTTTTAACAATATTGATTATCTTCTTTACACTAGTCAAAACAGAGAAATACTTTTGATCTTCAAAGTTAGAGTTAACTACCTCCTTATAATATCTTAATTTTACCATTATTATTATTATATATATAATGGTATATTGAAAAAGTACATAATAATTATCCATTTAAAAATCATATTTTAAATAAAATAAAAAAAATTAGTATAAAAAATGTTTCATAACTTATTTTTATTTAATAATTGTTATATAATATTAAAATTATTAAACATATCAAAATAAAAGCATAAAAATTAATTAAGAATAAATAAATCACTTTTATCAAAAATAAAAATATAAAAATTAATTAAAAACAAATAAATCACATTTATTATTTAAATTAATTTATATCGTTTTTCATTATAAAACCATAAAAATTACATCATATATAGAAAAGGAAATTCTTCATTACATTGAACTATAAAAAATACATCAAAATCAACCAAGATTTAACCAAACCAATATCAATACACAAGTTTTTACTAAAAATCAAACAATTCATAAGTCATGTTGATTTTAATTGGAATAAGTAAATATTGTTTTTACCCAATTTGTGTGTTTTTATTTTAAGATAATTTATAATAATTTATATAAAAAAAATTAAAACTAAATAACTTTTTTATACTCATTTTTAAATTATAGATTAATATTAAATTAAATAATTCCAGTGGAGTGTTCAAAAAAATATTAGCAAAAATATAATTATTAAAAAAATAAGATGTCATTTTCATTTATATAATATGAAATAAAATATAGTTTCTTAAAAATCTATACAATTCATAAATAATATGAATTGATAATGACAAAAAAAAATGGTTAATATTGAAAAGCCAAAAACACAATATGAATTGATAATGAAAAAAAATGATTAATATTGAAAACCCAAAAAGACAAGAACTCAAGTTTATTTCACTAACTTTAATTAAAAATTTTAATTTGAGTTTCCTTTTATTTTTATATAATTAATATAAAAAAATAGGAGAAAAAAAATATTATATAAAAAAATTAAAATCCATTACTATGTTAAGTAATAAGTTGTATTTATCATATTATTTTTTATTATTATTTCTTTTAAATATCATTAAGAATTTATATTTTAAATATTAATATTTTTATTAAGTATTTTTTTTCCTATTATTGATTTTTCATTATATGAGCTGGACCATTTTTAATCTTTGATCTACTTATAAAAACACAAAATCCCAAAATCCCTCATTATTTAAATATTTTAAATGAAACAAAACAACTGACCAATTAAAATATAAAACTTCTATTTATGGAATAAAAACCCCTCCACAACTATTTCTGCTTACTTTCCAGAAATGTACATATCTTGCGTACTTTCCAGAAATGTACATATCGTAATAACTGAAAACTAGTGCAAAACAAAGAAACAACAAAAAAAAATTAAAGAGAATTGATACATCCTATTATGTGGCAAAAGTAGCGAAATAGTCGATGGTATCTTTCGGCTAAGTACTGATGTGTTAGATGTGTGTTGAGCTGCACCCATGAGACTATAATTTGAGTGCAAGGATGGTTAAGCTTTGAACCGATAATCACGCAAGTAAGGCCATGGTTAGGTGGGGTAGATGCCAAGAAGGAGCGAGTGGTTAACCAGTGGTGCGCATTCTTGGACGACACGTGAAATACCAAAGGGAGGAGACAGAAATCAGAACACTCGGGTCGTTGTTCGATCGAACGTAGCCAAATATGGTTATATATGTAAACGCAAGTAAGGCCATGGTTAGGTGGGGTAGATGCCAAGAAGGAGCGAGTGGTTAACCAGTGGTGCGCATTCTTGGACGACACGTGAAATACCAAAGGGAGGAGACAGAAATCAGAACACTCGGGTCGTTGTTCGATCGAACGTAGCCAAATATGGTTATATATGTAAACGAAACTACTTGAAATCGATAGGAATTCATGGCGCGAGTGGTTGTGCATAAGAAAATTAGATTGAAATGATTACATGAACAGTATGAGATTGCTATTTTCTGTCTGAATTGCAGAAGAAGCTCAAGAATCGTTTGAAAAAATTGCGTGCGGAAGTTTTCAGTTTGAATTTTCAAGTACTGTCCTGAAAATTCGGTTCGTGCCCGTCTGGGAATGTTGAGATTGAGGCTGGTGGGCATTATAATGGAGTTTGTAAGATTATTTGAATACTTTTGCCAGCTTTTGCCAATTACTTCCCGCCTCAGGGCTCGAAGAATTGCGGGAGCCCAACGTGGGAAATTACAGATTCCCGCGAACTTTACTTCCGTGGCCAAATGCAGCATTTCAGAGAGCCGAGAGAATCAGAACTTGGTTTGTAATCTTGATGGGACTCTGTTGAGATCCAGTTCTCCTTTTCCATACTTTATGTTGATGGCATTTGAAGCGGGCAGCCCTCTGAGAGCCTTATTGTTGCTTCTGCTATGGCCTTTTGTGTGGTTTCTTTTCAATTTTGTCTCGGAGGCAGCGGGGATTCGGGTAATGATATTTGTGACCTTTGTTGGGCTCAGGCTTGCAGAAGCCAGCACTGTGAGCAGAGCTGTTCTTCCCAAGTTTTACCTGGAAGACATGCATCCTCAGAGCTACAAGGTCTTTGTCTCGTGTGGGAAGAGATGTGTTGTGAGTTCTAGTCCCAGGATCATGGTGGAGCCCTTCCTGGTGGAGTATCTGAATGTGGATTGTGTTCTGGGGACTGAGCTGCAGGTTACTGGAGGTGGTTATTGCAGTGGGCTGGTGAGCAAACCTGGTGTGTTGGTTGGAGTCAAGAAGCAGAAAGCTGTTAAGGACTGTTTTGGTGAAAGGCAGCCTGATATTGGAATGGGTGATTTTCTTGTTGATTATCCTTTTATGTCCTTGTGCAAGGTAAGATTTTCAGAAGTTCTTTTTCTCTGTATCACTTGGGAATGAGACTGACTTGATGCATCTTAGTTGTTTTTTCTTGTGATGGATTGTTTTTTGGCTGAGCTTTATCCATCTCTTAGAAGCTTTTTTTTTTTCAGCTTCATCCATTTCAAAAGTGTTAATTGTTTTCTCTTGGGGTGGACTTGCTTTTTGGTCAGCATTACCCATTTGACGGGATGGCTGAAATCTATTATTGGTTAATTGTTTTTAATTAGCCATTTTTAGCTTTTGATGCAGGTACAATTTTTTTTTTTTAATACAGTTTCATTATCCCATTAGTAAGCAATTCATTCGACTAATTTGAGGACATGCTTCTTAATAACAGTACATCTATGTACAGTGATCATTTTTATCAAGTGTAGTCATCCATATTGAATAAACATCTTCAACACTGTCGTGTTTGTTTAGATTTCTGCAATTACGTCCACCAGGTCCTACTTGCGAACCTGGCCAAGATCACTTTAAATTCTTTGATGTTGGATGATGCAAGAGTAGGATAATGGGTTAATATTTTTTGAGGTGATGTGATATTTGATAGAAATTTGGCAAAAATGGCTTTTTAATGAAATTGGATCATGCAACAGTAGGATAGTGGGTCAATATTTTGGGTGGAGTGTTTTTTCACAGAAAGTAACGAAAATGTCTTTTTAATGAAATGATAAATTTCAGATTCATAGATTGTAGTAGGAGTTTTCTTAGCTCCCTACTCTATTTATATTGTCAGAATTTACAAATTTGATAAAAGAATTGCAATTTGATGATGAGTTTCAACAAAATTTAAATAGCCTGATTCCACCCCTTATCCTACTCCTTTCATAATTTCTCATAGAACTGAAGTTTTGGTTATTATTTCCTATCTACTAGAAGTACTTTTTCTTCGTTGTTCTTGATTTATTGGCAGGGGTTTCTCCATCTCATTATTTTTCACAGAATTGTTTTTCTGATAATGGCTTTCTGTTAACTTGGCGTGCCTTTTCTTCGTTGCTCTGTAATTTATTTGGAAGAGGTTTCTCCATGCTCTTATTTCTCACAGAATTGTCCATCTTGAATTGTATTTCCAAATCTGTGTAGATGCTTGTTTTTATTTGGAAGAGGTTTCTCCATGTTGTTATTTCTCACAGAATTGTCCATCTTGAATTGTATTTCCAAATCTGTGTAGATGTTTTGAGTTTGAGGTGCGATGTTATGGCTGTTTTAAGTTTGATAAATTGCTTTGTGTTTCTTATGGCTGTTTCAAGTTTCGAAAATTGCTTGCGTTTTTTTTTTTTAATGGCTGTTTCAAGTTTGGTAAATTGTTTGTGTTTTTTAATGGCTGTTTCAAGTTTGGTAAATTGCTTGTGTTTCTTATTGCTGGTGTGTATATACATATACATACATCAGTATTAAGAAATATAAGCAATTTATCAAATTATATATATATATCAATTTGGTTTAGTTGGTGGTTGGGACGAATGATTGTTATTTTCTCCATCCAACTCCACCTAGGTTCAATTCAAGTAAGTGACATGTTGAGTTATTGTATTTTGTTGTAATAGCTTTGAGCCTTGTTGTTGACTGACCTTGTACTTAAAAGATTCTAAAGTTTACCCTCTGTACCATCCTCTAAATAAGGAGAGGAGGAAGTGTTTTTCCGGACAATGTAACCCATACTTTTCAGAAATCTCAAACTTTGCTTTGATAGTGATAGTGGTGTGTAGAGTCTATAAATTACTAAACTGATTTGATTGTGTTGTGCTGGAGAGGTAACACTAAGTGTTTTCAAAGTTTTTTTAGTCATTTAAAAATTTGGAATAACTGTTTCTTCCAACTTTATGGAATAGTTGTGTTAAGATTTTTCATGTCAACCTCTGTTAAGATTTTTGATGTTTTATATTGATCTTAAGCAGTGGGTACTTCTTCTTTTAAATTATGTTCTGAGTATTTGGATGCTGTCAATGCTTAATACAGGAAGCATATATTGGACCCTCAAATAAGGTGGTGGATCCAGTCCCAAGGGAACAATACTTGAAGCCCATTATTTTCCACGATGGTCGTTTGGTTTCTCGGCCAACACCCATGAATTCCCTGGTGATTTTTCTTTGGTTCCCAATTGGTATTTTGTTGGCAATGACAAGAATGTTGGCAGGCCTGTGCCTTCCTTATAGCATTGCGATACCATTGACAGCCCTTCTGGGTGTAAGAATGAGAGTGAAAGGTGCTCCTCCAGTACAGAAAGAGAGTCACAAGGGAGTACTCTACGTTTGCTCGCATAGAACCCTGCTGGATCCCCTTTTTCTCTCATCGGCACTTGGGCGCCCTCTGACAGCGGTTACCTACAGCCTGAGTAGAGTGTCTGAAATTCTGGCACCTATTAAGACCGTCCGCTTAACAAGAAACAGAGACTATGATGGCGAAACGATGCAAACCCTTCTGAATGAAGGCGATCTGGTGGTTTGCCCAGAGGGGACTACATGCAGGGAGCCTTATTTGCTTCGTTTCAGTTGCCTGTTTGCAGAACTGGCGGATGACATTGTTCCAGTAACCATGAATGCCAAAGTCAGTATGTTCTATGGCACAACAGCCCGAGGATTCAAGTGCCTTGATCCTATATTCTACCTCATGAACCCATCTCCTTGTTATGATATTGAATTCCTGGAAAAGCTCCCCAAAGAGCTCACATGTTCTGGTGGCAAATCCAGTTTTGAAGTGGCCAATTACATACAGAAAAAGCTAGCCGATGCCCTTGGATTCCAGTGTACAAATTTAACTCGGAGAGATAAATACTTGATGCTAGCGGGCAATGAAGGATTGGTTCCAGAGAGCAAAAGAATCCCAAGAACCCACAAAGTTGATAGTCACTAGGGCCCATAGAGACAAGTCAATAACATATTGTGCAAAGATTTCCCATATTGATCAATTGCAATTATTTTACTATATCATGAGGCTAGAATTTTATTTTGGTTGTGACTTGAGTTCAAGGCCAACATTAACAAAATTCTATGCCCTTGCCTGCGTGGCTAGTTGAGATACCTTAATCCCTACTTGAAGAGAGAAGTTGGCACATGAAATGCTTCAGCAAGCCATGATGTCTGTAATATTTTAGCTGGATTCTTTTAATATTCATTCAAGCATATGATTTATTTTTCCCTTGGGCTATGCTGAGGATTCCTTGGGTTCATTCAAGTCCAACTGTCTGTATATTTAATCATTCATCATATTTAATTTTGTGGGTTTTTTTAAACAGAATTGAATTCTGGTGCATGCATGCATGCAATTTTGATATATATATTGCCTGTGGGGCTAGTTGAGCTACCTTAATCCCTACTTGAAGAGAGAAGTTGGCAAATGAAATACTTCAACCAACCATGATGTCTGTAATATTTTAGGTGGACTTTTTTAATATTTAGTCATGCAGATCAATTATTTTTCCCTTTGTCCATGCCGAGGACTCCGTGCGTACATTCAATTCCAACTGATGGCAGGAACGGTGCCCGGCACTTTAACTGACATAGATGTTATGACAGTTTAGTGTTGAAAAACTTTCTGTATTTACAATAATTACGGAATTTATAATAAACATAAAATAATTTTTTGAGAGAAAAAAAAATGGAAAAATTATTTACTATAAATTTCATTTCTTGTTTTATTTTTTATTTTTTGACATATATTTTTTTTGTGTATTCTTGGTAGAATCATCATTTTTCTTTATGTTGATAATATTGTTTTTTTGAGAAGTCTCTATAATCTTAATTCAAAATGATCATTTATGATATTTTAGTATATGATAATAATTTGGAGGAAGTTTCTTAATGCAAATATCTAGGAATAGATATTCATCACAAACTCAACTAGAATATAGCATTGAGAAAAAGATAAATGGAGGGTGAAAAACTTATTATGAGTTTGAAAACAATTTTAAATCAAAGTATCTTTGAATATGAGATAAAAAGAAAACTCATGTTTGAGATTCTAATGACTCGTCATTTTATGTGGATGTAGTATTTCTAGAGACTTGTGGAGAAAGATATAACAGATCTAAAAGAATTTTATAACCAACAATCTCAAAATTAAAGGAAATACACACTATCATATCCTCCTCATAAAAGCGAGCATTTCCTCCATTGAGAGCATGGCTATGACTAGATACCTAATGTATAAGAACAAGTTAAACAACATGGAAGACGAGGCTTCCTAAAATTGTTTCAAACTCAAACTCCATCCAAAACCACCTTCGACTCAAGGATGGCATAAGGATGTTGAGTCTTGACTAAACCATTGGAAAATAAAGGAATTACAACAAAATTTAAGGAGTATATGTGATGTGATAAAGACCTAAAGGGGAAAAGGAAATTAAGATATTATAAGGAGGTGATCAACCTCTGTCTTCACTAGTGTAAAAATAAAAATAAACATTGTTAAAATAAGAACAAACTCTTATGAGCTTCATAATGAAAGTCAATTTCAAAAGATTTGTCACACTACCAACCTTCTTAACCTTTTTATTCAACAAAACTATGGTGATCTTGGCGCAAGTAATCTCTTACCTTCTTAAGGTTCCATAGACCAAATTGAAGGCCATAAAATTTACCATAATTTAAGTGGTCAATTGTAGTGAAGATAATCATTATAAACAATTTTTGGAGAAAATTCATGCCACTTGAAATAACCAGTTGATGATCTGTAAAAAGGCAAACAAACTTTCTATAAGAAGATCCTTCACTGTTTTTTTAGGTTGCAATAAAACAAGTTCTTAGCTAATCAAAAACAATTTTAGATCTTATTTCAAAAACAAACTTTTTATTTCATCTTAGAAAGTGGCAAAACTTATCTTAACTCAGTTGTCAACCAAAAGTGAGAACAGCCATCCATTAACTTCAACACCTACTAGATTATGATCTACTATAAAAATTTTATTGTTAACTTAAAAATCTATTTTTAACTTAATGATTGTTATTATACAAAGATTGATAATCTGTTAATTCGGAAATAAAAGAAAAAAAACACACACCAAAGGTTCCTGTTACAAAAAAAATTGTGAGGTTTGCAACTGTAATTCGAGTGTGGGCATGAAACACGAGAAAATCATGCTGAAAGCAATTTAGTCACCGCCTTCATGATTAATGCATTCTGTATCATGTTTATGTCCTCCTTAACTGTGAACATTGCATCAACAATGTCTGAGAGTTGGTACTATATCTGTTATTTTTTTCTGGTACAAAAGTGAACACCATCTTGGCATGACCAGGGTTTAATGGCAATCAGTTTGCAGGATTCTCAGATTCTCTAATTTATCAATGCGCTACTACTATCCACTTAATTTACGATCAGTGATCATGTATTTTGCCTTCTGCTTTCTTGCCCCTGTAACGTTTTTTCTGCTTTCTTTCCTGTGTTGATGGACTGCATGACCGATTTCTGCATTTTCGTTTTGGAAATCAAAATTTTAAAAATTTCGAAGTTTAAATTGTAAAAGATAACAAAAATTCGAAATTTATAAAAGCATTAACCTTTGATATCGTCAATTCCAACAACGAAAAATATTTAATTACAGGAGTCCAGAAATTAACAATAAAGACCTATCAAAACTGTTCAATATTTTCTTGGTTACAATTCCTAAGTTAACTCTCCATCGTTGATAAGTCCGACACCATTCACAAGCTCTGTACTTCTTAACTCGGACGCCATTCACAAGTTTTCTTACTTTTTAATATGTGCTATAAATTCATTAAATCTTTTCAATTTTTAAAATTTAGGTGATACAGGTTTTTTGAAAATTTAACGATCAAAATTTCCTTTTGAGTAAAAATCATAAACTTCGACAAAATTCACCAAAAATATTTACTAATAAAAAATTGAATTTATTTACTTATTCATTATTAAATTTTTTTTTTAAATATTTTTTTTTATTTCTACTTTAACTATTTTATAAATATTATTTAAATTTTTAATTAATTTAAAATATTGAAAAAAAAAATTATAATTTAAAAACTATAATAAATTTTATTGATGATGATGATTACTTGTGATTCTTTAAAATTTTGTATAAGCTGAACAATTTAAGAGAAAGTGTTTTTCATCTTCAACCTTCTTACTCTCACAAAGGTGACACACTCTTTCATCTCATAGCGTTTTAGGATTGGCCAACTCCCACTTTTACTATGGAGCTAGTGAAAATTTGTTCTTATCTTAGCAATGCTTATTTTTTT
>CBVK0102278297.1:0-39392 GCA_900067695.1 Picea abies | reverse complement strand
GCAGATGAATTCGAAATTGCGGTAGATTTGATGAGCAGTAAGAGGATATTTGAAATATTTTGATTTCATTTTAGTTTCCTAGTTTAGTTGATTTTGGGAATATCTTCCCAGATTATGTAAACAGTTTGATAACTGCCACACGGAGGTTTTACCCTGTGGAAAGACTTATATATACTTATTATTTTTGTAATAATGATCATCCTCATTCGTGGGAGAACAAGGATATGGAATTTTAATACAGACTGAGACAGAATTTGATATTCTGCTACAGCTTTAGCTTTTCATGATATCAATATTTTGTTTTATGTTTATGTGTATCTATTTGTATTTGGTTAATGACTACTTTAGCTATCTTAATCATTTGTGAATGATATAATTTAATCACTGTAATCCATATCTGATTTCTTCCAAGCATTTAAAAACAGATTTCTCTTCTTCATAAGTTGAATTATTAAGTATAAGTTTTTGCATAACAGGTTTCCCTTATTGCAGAGATTTATAAATCATATAATTGTTATGATTTTTTATGTCTTGTTTGTCCTGTAAACAATTCAAAGAGCAGCGCAGCCTATCGTTTACGAGAAGCTTCTGAATCATCCGGTGCGAGTTTCCTTCCTCCGACCAGCTTCGAAGTCATCATACACAGGACAAATCTGGAGCTTTTCCAGGTCAGTTTGTCATTTGTTTGTTTAGTGTATTTGTTAGTATTTAGTTAGATATATATGTAATTAGTATATTAGATCGTTTAATTTCAGTAAGTTTTATTTCTTATTCATAAAATCATAAAATCAAAAATATATCTCTGGCTGTCTTAGGGCAGAAAACAAATGATTTTTACAGGTTTTATTCAAATCTGCAAGTTGTAGATAATGTATATTTGTGAATAAGTTGTAATTCAATTAGTAATTAGATAGTTAATTATTGGAGTTAGTGTAATAGTAATTAGTAGTTTGAATATAGAATAGTTAGAGTAGTTTATATTTAGTTTTAGTTTAATTTATTTAGTAGTTTGTTTTATTTAGATTAGTGTATTAGTTTGTTTTTATTTATTGTTAGTTAGTTTAGTTTCTTGTATTTAGTTTTAGTTAGTTTGTTTTAGTTAGTTTTAGTTAGTTTTATTTGTTTTAGATAGATTAGTTAGTTTATATTAGTTTTCTCTTTGGTTTTCTTAGGACCTTAGAGCGGCCAACAGAGTCGTTAAACCCATCAGGGTGGTTCATTCCAAACGGCTTGGGTTATTAGACAACCCCGGACCGGTTCCACTCTCTTAGTTGACGAACGATCGATTTCGCCCGTCAACAAATACAAAAGAATAAAACTTCTTATAGATAAAGAAAAGGAATGGAAGATAAAAAGAAGGGCAATTTGGCTTGAGGATGGAAATGATAATACACAAATTTTCCATCATTTTGCAAATTTCAAGAAAGATATCAACTTAGTCTGGAAAATAGACAGAGGGGATGGTTCATGAGTTGATAATTTTATTGACGTGCTTCTAAAAGGGTCTCCCATTTCCAAACTCTATTCAAAGAGGATAATCGAGCCACCATTGATGCCATTCTAAGACTATCTAACTTATTCCCCATATTTGTAGACCCAAAAGACAATCAATACCTCATGGCAAAAGTGGGAAAAGAGGATTTGCTCAAAACCCTTCACAACTTTCATATATACAAGAGCCCAAGTCTAGATGAATTAACCATTGAATTTCCCTCAGTTGCTATGACTTCATAGAGGAGGATCTTCGTAGGGTAATGGAAGCCACATGACTATTTGGGAAATTCCTAGTTGCATTCAACACCACTTTCATTGCACTAATTCCAAAGATAGCCAATCCAACTAGATTTGAGAGATTTTGCCCAATATCACTCTACAATAATATTTATAAGATCATCTCAAAAGTTATCTCCCATAGATTGAAAGAAACACTCACTAAATAAGTCTCTCAAGATAAGTTTGACTTCCTCAAGGGGTGCTAAATTCATGAGGCATTTGGTGTTTCTCAAGAAGGGATACACTATGAAAAAACAAAACTTGAAGGCCATGATAGAAAAAATAGACCTACCCAAGGCCTTCAATAGAGCCAGTTGACTCTTCCTTGGACTCATTCTCATTCATTTTGGGTTCAACTTACACTTTGTGTCTTGGGTAATGGCATGCACTTGCTCTATGACCTTCATAGTTTTAATCAACGGGTTGGATTCATGATTAGTCAATTACGAAAGATCGTTAGGGATTTCCTCTCTCCCCCTTGCTTCTTCTCCTTATAGAAAAAGTTGTAAGTAGGTCACTCAAGGTAGCTTCAGTAAATGGCTCTCTCAAAGGTATCTTAATTGCACTTTCCACTTTGTTTCTCAGTAAATTTTTGTAGATGACATCCTAATCTTTTGTGATGGTTCCAAGCCTATGGTGGATAAACTCAAAGAAATTTTAGGCTTATTCTACAAAGCCACGGGTATGTTGATAAATCCTTCCAAGTTTCTAGTTATTAGGTGGGGTCTCTCTAATCCTAAGAAGCACTACATAAACCAAATTTCCCCTTTCATGACCTCTTCCTTCGAGGTCATATTTAAGTATTTGTATTTCCACCTAAAGGCTAACTTATATTCAAAGGGAGACTATCAATGACTCATAGCCAAGATAAAAAAAAATTTGAATTCTTGGTGTAATAAATGGATTTCATGCAACAATCACCTAGTTCTTGTAAAACCATTCCTTGAGGCCATCTCAGTTTATTGGATGTCTCTTGCGTGGATATCAAAAAGGATCTTAAATACAATCTGCCAGCTCTGCTACCATTTTATCTAGATAGGAAATTGGGAGAAGAAGGGAATGACATTGGTCTCCTAGAGAAACTTGGCCATCCCTAAGATCCAAGGGGGATGGGGTCTTAAAAATCTATTTCTTTTCTCCAAATCCTTGGAAATCAAGAACGTTTGGAGGCTTATCTAAGAATTTTTTTTTTGCACACAAATAATAAAATATAAGTAACTTGCCCCCTTATACACTGAAGACTAGATTTGATTCCCAAATAAAAAAGTCCATAACTATTATATCATTTGGAAATCCACCATCGACGCTTTCCCCTTATTTGGGAATTGGATAATTTGGTGGGTTGTGAACAGGGAAAAGGACCAACTTGATCTTGACCCTTGTATTGGAAGTAAAGATAAGCATACATTTCCCATCCCTCTCATTCATGATCTTGGATCAAAAGGATTATACACCCTTCATCACATTGGAATAGGTCAAGCATTGAAATCCAGACAACATCAATGGATTTCTTAGAGAGACTTGGATCTCAATGAGAAATAGGTTGTGACTTACAAATCCTACATAGACTATCTTAGAAAGTGCAGTGATTTCATTAGTGGAGAGGAGGATGAACTCCTTTGGTTGAAAAACCCCTCAGAAGGTCATGAACCCAGACTCAAATACAAATATTTGGCCATCAAAGACTTTGATAGACCATCGTGCTTGTGGAGTAAAGTGATTTGGAAGTACAAATCCCTTCCAAAAGATGAAAAAATGATGTGGCTTCTTCTTAATAATATATATTTAACCTAGAATTTGCTTCAAAGAAGAAGATACGAGGGCCCTGGAAGATGCATCTTATGTGAATCTGATATGGAAACAAACATTCATCTCATCATCTCCTGCCCATACAATAAGCAGGTCTGTAATGAAATTGAAGGAATTACAAGTTTGAAATTCAATGACAAGGGGACTTAATTGAAGTTGCTCTAAGGAATTGTCATAAAGACAAAGAAACAAAATCTTACAAAGCCTCTCCTCTCACCTTGGCCTAGGGAGTTTGGCTAGAAAGAAACCATTTTTTTTTAGAACAAGGATACTCTACCCTTCAAATATGTTTCCCAAAGGTTGAATATCTTAAGAACCTTTCCCCAATTCTCCTCCATCACTCATCGTGGTCGAAGCTTTGATATGAACATTTACACTCAAATTCCATGGGCATTTTTTGATGAAGCCTCCCAAGGAGCTCCACCAAGGGGAGGAGAGTGGGGCTTAATCTACCTCACAAAAAATCACTTCCTCAGCTTCAAAGACGATACTGGTTATTCTTCAAACAACCATAGTGAACTCACAACCCTTAAATTGGTTCTAATCCTTGCTATTAGAAAAGGGAATTTCTCAAATACAAGTCCTAGGGGATTCCCTTCTCGTGATCCAATGTATGGAAGGTGATATTGAGCTAAGAAACTTCTTATTACAACTCCTACTTCAAGACATCAAGAAATTGCAATCTTCTTTTACTCACATCACTTTTTCTCGTGTATATAGGGAAAATAATAGGGAAGATGATAAGATGTCTAAGGGTGGCCTAGAGTTGCAAGAAAGCACTTGGGAGATCAAAGAGTCCCAACAGGGATGCATTTATTTTTATCTTCATGAATCTTGGCTTTAAGAGTCTGACCATTTATGAGTTGAGTTATTGAAAGACTTCCATATTGTGAAGACCCTTGACAATTTTTTTGAATGCTAGAGAAAGAAAATGTTTTGGTTTATGTTGATGTTTCTATTGTAACATGGTATTAATATTTCTCTATTATAGATGTTGATAGGGAGGCTTTGTAGCCCCTAGAATAGTAATAGATTCACAAAATTGTGGTTTTTTGGATCATCACTAATATCATAATCAACTAGCCTTTTTCCAGGCTTAGACCTCTCGGTCTCTTCAGACTTTGACCCAACAGGGGCGATGGAAATACCACTTGTGGTATTTTGTTCATGTAATTTTGTTTTCCTCTAATAAAGTTACTCAATTTTTTCCTTGGAAAAAAAGGTATATATTTTAAAGCCCTAGTGCATATCAAATAGTAGGGTGAAAACATGAAAATGGGTAACACTTTTGCTTGTTTTTACGAAGAAAATTTCAAAATTTTGTTCTTTTTTAAACTTCAAGCCTTCTAAATTCATATTTTCTTTGAGAATTTCACTTTGAAGTAAAAACAAGTTTTGTAGAGAATTTTCTTACTTCCGTACTCATATTTAAAAAATATATATTTATGGACATACACTAGGATTAATCTAATGTTTGTTACTTGCATATACTTTAAAATTTTAGGTAAGGATAATGGGTGACCTAAGTGGGCATCTAATATTTTAGAAATGGTTGTTCAACTTAGGAAAAAATATATATGCTCAGAAATTACATTGAATGCACTAATGTTTGGACTATATATATATATATATTCATATTTAGATATTATATTTTATTATTTATCGAAATACAGTAAAACTAAAAAATGGTGTCATATTGACACGTTTCTGTGGGCACCAATTTTCTTTTTGATGTGATTATGATTCAGATTTTATGAGCATAACGAAATGACTACAGATTATTAACATGTGTTTTAACACAAAAAAACAGAGATATAGTAAAATTGGTTTTCTATTCAATAAGGAAATAAGATGAAACTGTAAAATGCAGCGGAAAACAAGCTTGCTCGAATGATGGCGGCTTATCTCTGAGAAGAGATGTGATGGTTGTGCTCATTCGCAAGAAGATCATTACAATGAGGCTCCAAAGGCCTTTTTACAATAAACAGGAATGCCAAAAACCCTAGACATCAAAAAACCTAACCCTAGGAGATGAAGCGCCAAAAGTCACGTGGGCCCTGTTTGGGCAAGTTAGTACATCAACTTCCCGGGGTCGTAACTTTTGAATATGATCTCCATTTTAGGTGCATGATATCCTGTTGGAAAGGTATCGTCGAGGAGATTCATTTTGGGGAAACATTGGATAAGATTGGTTGTTGCTCCTCATTTTCCCAGAAAATGTCATTTAGGACCTCAAAATGGCTCCAAAAATTTCAATACCCAAAAAACTACTAAAAATAGTAAATTACCAAAATTGCCAGAAAACTATTTTGAGACAGCTGGAAAAGGTGGGTGGCCACCAATATCCACCTAGATCAATCCTCCCTCCTTAGGAAGAAATGGTCTCCATTACGTTGACTTCCCCCATCAGATGAATACATTTCTGCTGAATTTGGCCCTGGGTGAGCCACTTTCCTTGGTGCAGGAGATACCTTGCTTTGACGACTCGATAAAGTTGGATCCTTTGTTGTCGAGTGCCCTTGAATTGTGTGTCCACAATCTGATCACTAGATGCATGTTGTATGCAGTTGGGGTTGAGCTCTGTTGGTCTCAGTTGTTCTGCTACTTCTGAGGTATCCAATAATGGTGGGAAATAAAGGTGAAGGAGATCCACGTTGAACACTGGGTGCAGGCCAAGGAAAAGAGAAATGTTGAGCTCAAAATCATTATCCCACATGACCTTGATGATGGTGTACGACCCATAACGGAGTAGGTGAAGCTTCTGATGGGGTCCTGTAAGGCGTTCTTTCTGCAAGTGCAACCAAACTTTGTCACCCACCAGAAACTTATGTGGCACACGATGTTGATCATGGCGCTGCTTGTACTTGTCATTGGACTTCTATAGGATATCCTGAACCTGTTGGAGGATGTGTTGGATCCTCTCAATGAACTAGGTGGCTTTGTCAGCTTTAGTTGGAGCAGGAGATGAGTCAGTCGAGGTGACCGCAAGGGGAAGTGCAACATCTATGGGACCCAATCGTTGGAATCCCAACCCCACCTGAAAGGGGTTTTGTTCGGTTGAGCTATGTAGGGCTCAGTTGTAGCTATGCTAGACATAAGGAAGGCTCTCATCCGATGTGTGAGGGTGCTTGGAATTATACATGTGAAGGATATGCACAATCATTCGATTTACGACCTCGGTTTGGCCATCTGTTTGGGCGTGGAAGGCCGTGGATTTGGTGAGCTTGGTGTTCGACAGTGACTAGAGGCTCGACCAGAATGTGCTGAGAAATCGACTGTCCCGATCTAAGACAATGGTTTGTGGGATTCCAAATTGTACCCAGACTCATTCAAAGAAGAGCTTGGCAGTGGCCTCTGCTGTGATGCTCTTCTTGCAGGCAACCAGAATCACCATCTTATAAAAGCGATCAACAACCACAAAAATAGTCATTTCCCCGCTTGGTGGATGGGAGGCCCGACGTTTAGTCCATTGAGATGGATTCCCATGGCCCGTTAAGAGTAGGAAGAGGGGTATACAAGCCCTGTTTCTTAGTGGTCGATTTGGAAATAACACAGGCAGTGCGAGACCTGATATACTTGCTGACCTCCTGTCAAAGTTCGAGACCAAATATACTCTTGCTCAAATATTAGCTCACATGTTTGTCACCGTTAGGATCCTCTTGAACTAACACCATAGCAATAGTGAAAGTAGAGACAACCAAATAAAGGATATAGTCTCGTGCATAATTCGAAGGATGCAAGAGAGGTGTATGAGTTAATGCATGTTTAAGAGCATCAAAAGATCGTTGAGCAGTGTCATCCCAGATGAAAGCAGTGTATTGCTGCAACAATCTCATAAATCCTTTAGTGAGTTTGGCGTAATTACATATAATACAATGAAGAAAGTTTGCTTTCCCTTGCAAACTTTGTAGTTGGGTTATATTGTTGGGAGGGGATAAAGCGAGAATAGCTTTGTGACGTCAACCCCACCCCTCAGCGGGCGGTCGCTCTACCAGGACCTTCACTCTCCACGGCCCGAAGAGTCGATGCTCTTCCAACTCCCACTCGAGAGCCTTACTACCCACAGTCTTCTCGGAAATCTCCCCTTTCGTGTCGGGAGATCGGACCTCGCGATATCGCGAGACTCACGGTACTGTCCCCGTGCAATCAACCATCGAAACCCCGATGGTCAAAGGTCAACCTCGGGGAGTCGCTACTCGCGACGCCGAGCCTTTACCTATCAAATCCCCGAGTACCGAAACGGCGATTTCACCTGAATGCGCCACCTGTACTCCACTATGCCTCCGGGTCCCACGCTGCTACGTCAGCCTTCGGGACTTCACGGATCGCGGATCCACGATACCAAAGTCCCTGCCGTTGGAAACCCCGAATGTCGGGATCCCGATTCTCTGGATTCGTGCCACCTGTCCGCACTCGGATCGACGGTCTTGATCAAATCGGGAGATCGCACTTCGCGATTTCAACGTGCATGCGATCCTTGCACCACCGATCCCCAATTCACCGATACGCACGGCAAATGGTTCTTTCTGTAATGGGGAGCTAACAGCCTTGCCCCTTCTCCCAGATCCAACGGTTCACGGGACTTCGCGAGTCTGCACGATGATTCAAGTCGTCGATTCTCTCCCTCTACGAAGAGGTCTTCGCTCACCACCTTTGTCTTGTGCAACTGGAAACAAAGGTGCTATTCCTCCAGAGATTTTCTCCACTCGGACTCCTTCCGAGATTTCTCGAACACCCTCCTCTCAGGCTTATTTCTGAGACTCAGTTCGACCTGCATTCACCTGCACGGCTCGAATACCTCAAACCCAACTCTGGGCAAAAGAGAACAAGAGCTCAACTACTTGGCCTCCTCGACGCACTCTATGCGGAGGTATTCAACTGCACTCGATGCAGGAATCTCCTGGCCTAAGCAGAGAAACAATTGAAACTCATTCTCTCAGATTTCTAACCTGATATGCAATCGCATAAGCAGCATATAAAAGATAAGCATAAAAGGAAGCAAACATGCATAAGCACAGTATCAACAACACACAGAGATCAAAGACACCCATGAGATTGAATCAATCTTTTTCTATTAATTCAATATCTGTACATGGAATTTCTTCACAAGCTCTCTGCTCTACTCTTCTACTTGCTCTTGATGCTGAATCCCCCCTTACAATGATACAAGCGAGGGTGTCTATACTCCGTTTTCCCTCTCAAAAGGTAAACTGTCCAATCTACGTTAATTCCTACCTATCAGCCTTAATAGTATTAAATGCCTTCCTATCTATAACATAATACAAGTGCGCTCGGCTTTGAATGCCCTTGATTAAACGGCGGCGCAACAATACCAAGGTAGAATTCAAAGTTTTGAGGTTTGCTGGCTTGTCCAGCTGTATAATCTCTTATCCAAGCGCTGGCTCGTTTGGTGAGGGGTGCGATGCTCCTGCATCAACATCTATCTAGAGAACTACTATGGAGAGTTAGTTCACTCAACTATGGAGCATTAGTTTAGCCATAGAGAGTATATCAGACGTAATTTTTCATTCACTCATTGTGTGGAATACAATTATTTCATTATTTCTCTCAAATTCTTCTCTTCTTCTCTCAACTTTGTAAGTTGTGTGTTCATTGTTGCTAGCTAGATTCTCTGTGCAGGTTTCACTACAATTTCACACCCATAACTTGGGTGGATAAAGGGAACCTTTTTCATCATATGGATTAGTATCCCTTTATGGGTCTTTGAGCACGTGAAGACTTCCTACTTACACGCCTACCAATTTAACAATGAATTATATAATGACTCGCATTCCTACCAATGTTTTGCATGATATAACACTAGAAGAAGCTTGGAGAAAATAGAGCCTCATGTGAGCAACATCTGTGTGTTCAATTTTGATACTTTGGCATACATTCCAGATTTAAAATTTTTTTTATGCAACTCAAGAGTCAATGATTCATTTTTGTCAACTATTTGAAGATGTAAAAGAATATTACATTCTTGTACCTCTCACTACAAAGGTGATTTTTAGAATAGATGTCCATTTGATGAGTGTTGCTCAATCGATGAGCTATCTTTAGCAAGTGTGCCATCTTATTCTTTGTCAACTTCTTCTTCTTCTTCTCATGATTTTGCTTTGGTTTTTCCTCATTTCGAAGGAAAATATTATTTTTCAGATGATGATAGTGAGGAGGAACCTTTTGTTCCACCATCTCCTCAATGAGTTGAGTTGAATGATCATATTCTTGTAGCTTGAACTTTAAATGGACTATGAAGACCCAAAACCCCATTGGTTCTTTTGTTGGTGATCTTGATTCTCTATGCCAATTTTATTTTTGGTGCCACCAAGCTTCTTTGGCTCATTTGGCTTGAGATTTAAAGATTCCAAATCTTCAAACTTATAAACAAGATTATGGTTAACCAAAATGGTAAGAAGGAATGCAAGAAGAATATTGTTCTTTGTCGAGAACAATACTTGGGATTTAATCCCTCTCTGTGAGGTGAGATGCAAGTGGGGTTTACAAAACCAATTTTTCTATAGATGGAAGTGTGGATAAACGTAATGCTCATTTAGTTTCCAAAAAAAAAATTCAAGTCATAAGGCATGAATTACTCTAAAATGTTTGGACTTGCAGTGAAAAGGAGTTCTATTCACCTTGTTATTTCACTTGGTTCTTCATATAACTAATAGGCTTGTTAGATGAATGTCAAAAGTTATGTTTTTTCCATGGATATTTACAAGAAGATTCTACATGGAGAAACTTCCCATTTTTTCCCAAGGTGACTCTACTCTTGTTTGTTAACTCCAAAAGTTTGTATATGGACTCAAATAAGCACTGCAAGATTGGTATGAGAAGATGGATCGATTTCTTCTTAATTCAGAATTTTGAGGTGTCATTTTGACCCCAATGTTTAAACTAAATAGGTAAGTGATGAGCTCCTTATTCTTTAGTTGTATGTTGATGATTTCATCCTAATTTTGAGATATACTCACTTGATTGACCATTTGAGGTCAAGTCTAGAGAGTCAATTTGAGATTAATGAATTTTCAAGCTCTGTGAATGAAGAAGAGTATTTTCATTTCTTAGCCTAAATGCATACTTGACCTTTTTTTGAGGTTTCACATGAAAGATTGCACACCAACACCAACACCAACCCCCTTTTAGTCCGAAGTTAAATTTTCTCCCATGTGTTCCATGCCTAAAATGGATTCCACTTTGTAGAATAATTTGATTGGCAATGTCTTGTACCTAACCCATACCCATCCAAACACTTTTTTTCTTTGGTTACAGTGTCTCAAAATTTTACATGATCCACATGAGGGTCACTGGAAAGCAATAAAGTGAATACTTTGATATATCTATGATATAATAGTTTAGCTTCACATTCAATTTGATTATGAGGTTTTTACTTCTTTGTTGGGTTTCATAAAATTTAATAGGCATGGTGATATTGATGATTAGAAGTCCATTGCAGGCTATGTTTACACCTTGGTGCAACACTTGTTGCTCAATGATACAAGAAATCGACTTTCATTTCTCTTTCTTCTTCACAAGAAAAGTAAATATTCTCTTTCTTCTTTAGAAGAAAAGTAAATAGTAACATTCTATGCAAGCTAAAAAAGCATTATGATCCCATTGCAATATTTTTTTTTGTGTCCTTAGCTTCTATTATATAGAATAATTCTTGAACATATAGAAAGATAACAAATGATTATACCATGGTTTCCTCTAAATAAATAGCCTAAATATCCAAATGAAGGGGGTCATGTCCTTTTTCATGGAGAAGTTAACCAAACGACCCCAAATCTTTCGAGAGGGCCTTATAACTGTGTTTTTCGCCATGTATACATACTACCTAACCACATAATTGGGACGTATCACTCCCGAGTGTCACTTGCAAGATTGTAATCAAATGAATAATCAAAGAGTATAGCGTTGTCCACTTCCGTGTGTTTTAGTGCTCCCACTAATCCTTAACACCTCAGAACCAGCCATAGAAGCACACTTATGAATGCTAAAAGATACACGTAACGTGTAAGATGCGGGATATGCTTGGAAAGGTCACATCTTTGGTGGCTTTTGAAACTCTCAAAAGGCCAATATTTTTTTTGGTTTTTGAAACTATGAAAGGCCAATAAGAAGTGCAACACGTAGCAAATGTTGAGGTGGAAAGTAATATGTGAAATTTTAGGATACTCCATCTTATTTTATTTTTTTAATAAAAAAATTGCTCAATTATATTATAAATATAATTTTTTTACATCTCTTTGTTCACACAGTTCATTACATTACAAGTCCAAAGACCATGCTCAAGAACAATCACATACACCCCAAAAGATCAGAAAGTCATCAAAGATCCAAAACCAACACCAGCAACTTTTTCTTTCATTACAGGTTGGTCCAAATTTTCTGAAACTCGCCCCATCCCTTGCAATTTGCATCAATCATTCAAAACTCTCCATCACTCATTTGGCAATGGCATCCCCTACCCAAAACCACTCTCCAGCCTACAATGTCTTTCTGAACCATCGTGGCGACGATACCAAGAAGGGCTTCGCCGGTCATCTCTACCATCGCATTCGTTCAGAAGGAATCCGTGTCTTTCTGGACAGGTACGAATTGCCGGTGGGAAACGAATTAACTCCTGAAATAACAGACGCTATTAAAACAGCCTCTGTCCATGTGGCCATTTTCAGTAAGAACTATGCCGAATCCTACTGGTGTCTTAAGGAGCTCGTGCTGATGGTGGAGTCGAGAGAGTCGGGGGCTACCGTCATTCCCATCTTTTACGGTGTAGAACCTTCTAGTCTTCGGTCGACGGAGGTCGAAGCTCGTACAGCAAGCAGGAACACGTATGCTGAACAGCTACAGAAACTCAAAAATAACAAGGATGAAAACGGGAAGCGGCGATACGATGAAAACACTATTGCAAAATGGAAAAAGGCTCTTAAAACTGCTGCCAACCTAACAGGTCTCGAGCTGGAGACGGCGTGTAATGGGTGAGAACTCTATTTCCTTCTCGGTATGTTACATAATATGTAAATGGACGTTTCTCACTTGTTCTATTTATTCTCTTGTGAATAACCAGCTACGAGGGGGAGCTAGTCGAGAAGATTGTCAAACTTGTGTCAGAAAAGGTGATAAAAACTCCCTACAATGCACCCAAATATGAAAATATCGGTTTGGATGTAAAGGTGAAAGAGTTTGAAAAAGTATTGTTGCGGCAGCAACAGAATGGAAAACATCATGTTGTGGGGATCGAGGGGTCGGGTGGTGTTGGAAAGACAACGCTAGCAAAGGAATTCTTCCATACAGAGAGTCCAGCTTACCGTAACTCCTGCTTTTTCCCTGTGCGTCGAATTGCACGTACAATCCCTTTAGACTGTACAACCCCTTTAGATTATTTGTTTGAAGAACTTTTTGTGCTCTTGAGTGGCAAGCCTGAGCGATACAAAAACGTGGATGTAGTCAAAAAGTTGTTTAAGGAGAATAATCACAAATTAGACAGCGTTAAAAACAATCCCTCGTTAGTAATTTTAGATGGAGTAGAAAATGATGAACAGGCGGAGAAACTTTTGTCAATTCAAGAAGTTCTCCACTCTCCAGGCGGAGAAAATGATGAACAGGCGGAGAAAATGGAGAAACCTTTGTCAATTCAAGTTCTCCACTCTAGAAGTTTAATATTGATTACATCTCGGTACAGAGATGTTCTTACGCGCTCAGGAGTTGAAGATGCATTGATTTATAAGTTAAATGGCCTTGATGCACCTTGGTCCGGAAAGCTCTTTTGCTTACATGCCTTCCACCAGGCAGTTCCATCCCAAGGATATGAATACCTGGTAGGTGGCTTTGTAGGACTCTGCAACGGACTTCCTTTATTATTGGAAGTGTTTGGGGCATTTATTTATGGAAAGAATGACAGATCTTATTGGGAAGACCTATTGGATAAGTTTCAGCAAATACATCCCCGTGAAATAGAAGAAAAGCTTAAATTTATTTACGACAGACTAGATGTAAAGGAACAACATGTCTTTTTAGATATTGCCCGGTTTTTCATCGGAGAAAGCACTCAGACTGCCTTAACAAGAAGGAAAGGATCAGGGTGGACAGGTTCGCTGTGGCTTCAAACTCTAGTGGAAAAGCGTCTAGTGGAGGTAGATAGAAATTATGGTATAGAGATGCATCATCACCTTGAAGATTTGGGAAATAGTATTGCGAAGAAACCAAGAGAGCCGCGTCCTCTTTGGCCTAAGACAGATAACTACGCTGATTTGCTGCAGGAATCCCATGTAAGTGCTTAGTCATTCAATCCTTTGCAGATTGTTTATAAAAACCTTTGTACAGTTTTTAATTCTTCATCGTTTATCAACAATGAACAGGGGATAACAGAGCTGCGGAGAAACATCGATGCTTTGTCGCGGCAATCATCTGTGCAATCATCTGTAACTGCACCATCTTCAATCCTCTATAGATTATCCAATAAAAATCTCTGTACAATTTTGTTATTTTTTAAATCGTTTTTTCAAAACACTAACTGGTAAAAGAATCGCGTGGATTTATGCAGATGATCCTTACAACCGTAATGATGATGATGGCGATGAAGATTTGGAATATGCGGCGAAGACGTTGAACAACTTGAAATTGAAGATGCAGTCCCCAAATCTCTCCTGCCCCAATCTGACATGGCTTTTCTGGTTAAGGCATGCTTATCATATGAAAAGAAAAGCAGAAGAATGCAAGTTTTGCAATAGTGCTCACTACAGGGTGCATATATGGCTGTTAAATTTGCACAGTATCAGAAAGAGCTTTCCAACTCACCATTGCAATGTGTGGAGCTTACGTCATTTTGTTGTAATGCGTTGTGGCTCTTTTTAAACTTGCAGGTTATTAATCAAATGTCTTATAAAGACAGTGAATATGAACCATAGCCCATAGTTGGTACTTTCTGATCGGTAAATACAAATTACTATGCAATTTTGTAATGGTTGAATATATATATTTTCTTAAATTACGCGGTTAGTCTTCATCTTTTCTATTCACATGGGACTGTCATCTAATATTTTGATTCTTAGCTTGTATTCCCTTTGTCATTACAAAATCACATAGTGTCTAGTCGTCACGTGTAGACTCTATACAAAATATATATTTCAATTGTTATGTTATTTCATACAAAATATTTCAATTATTATTTTATTTTTATTAAAATCAATATTTCAATTATTATATTATTTTTAAAAATTAATGTGAGTCTATATCCTATTTAAAAAAAACAATAATATCCACCCCTAAGCATGGTTTCATTTGAATTCATATTTATGAAAACCTTGAGTATTGTTTCTTTTTAATTCATATTTTTATATAAATAGTGGTAACTAAACTATGTAACAAAAATTCCGTTCAAGAATAATAAAGACATTTATCCAAGTGCACAAGTTGTTCCACCTTCACCTAGGATAATCAAACAAATCTTAAGTTTGCTAGCAATTTGTAGAGGCAAAGGCTATATAGGGTTTAATGGAGTGTCGTAAAAGTGACTCAACTCGTTTCCACTTTCACCTTGGGATAATAAAACAAAGCTTAATTTTGGTAGTAATTTTTAGAGGCAAAGACTATATAGGGTTTAATGGAGTGTTGCAAAAGTGACTCAAATCGCTTCCACTTTCACCTCAAGATAATCAAACAAAGCTTAACTTTGGTAGCAATTTTTAGAGGCAAAGACTATATAGGGTTGTTGGAAGCAGGCCAAAGCGAAAGAAAGGTAATTGTGGGAAAGAAGGCATGCACGAGGAAAGCGAGAACTGGAAGGAAGAACAGCACGCGTGCATGCTGGAAGACCTGACGACGTTAGGGTTAGGGTTTTTGCAATGTATTGTAATGGTTGGCGAGCCAGAAACGTATAAATATAGGTACCTAGGTCTCATAGGGGGTTTGGTTGGTTGATATAGAGAGAGAGATACGAGGAAACAAATGAGATGTAATATTTTGTTGTATGACCTAATTTTGTAAGTTGTTGAGCTAGAGAGGAATGAGGAGGGTAGATCGCAGGCGAAGGAGCTTGATGCGATCTAGTCCGCCTCATAATTGATCTCAACCCAACCGAGAAGAGTTGTAAAGCGCGTGGCACTGTAGTTTAAGAACTACTATAATAAAAGACCTAAAGCTAGATCTTTGTGGACATAGCCCAAGAGGGGGTGAACCACGGTAAAACCTGTGTTGTGTGATTGAATTCATATGTTTCTTTATTGTCTTCAGTAGATTTTGATATGCTAAATGAATGAGTTGTTATATTTTCTGCGTAATCGTAAATGACAATATATTGCATTAATAGGTTATAATAGAACTTTCAGCATACAGTTCTCATATCCCCCACTCAATCCTAGGCTACAAACACATGAGTATTGTAGCCACCCATTAAGACTATCTTGGGTGAGACGACGCAGTGCACCCTGTGCATTGTGTTTCCTTCTGGTTTACCAAGAGGGCCGATAGCTTCAGAGGCTTTGTTGGAACCCCAAACAAACATGAACCCTGGGTCACTCAATGCAAACTTAGATAGGATAATAACCAACAAATGGTTTCGTTGTCGTTGGTAGGAACTGTTATCACTCCAAGAAACTCCTTAGGGTTGTAGACTAAGGATGCTTGGTAACTTAAAAATAATGTGTAAGTATGCTTGTAACAATGGGATCCTCAATGATTAATGTAATAGACAACTCATCATACATTCAAAAGAAACAGTTCTTTCAGGAAACAATAATTAGATCAAGTAAATTTGAAAGGAGAGGATGAAGAACACTAATCTTGATTACCAAATACAACTGGATGTAGGGCTTAATACAAGATAGAAAAAAATCCTTCACTTCAAGTATATGAGCTCAACAAAGAGATGACAGTCTTCATAAGATAAGATAAACTGAAATAAAGTACAGACAATGAAACATGAATATTTTTGATATTGAAAACGAAAGGAGACTGAAATTTTATAATGCAATAAGAGTCTATAGAGTAGCACAAAATATATTATTCCCAGTTTGAACCATTGTCTCTTAGAAAAGATAGGCATTTATAGCCTTTTACAATCAGTTTTTAAGATCCTAAAAACTTGGATCTGTATCTAAAAATAGCAAATCAAATTAACTAAGACAATCGATAACAAAGACTAGTGGCTAGGCTAGCATTCGAACTGTCTTCTATATCAAAATTTGACATCTGTGCTTCATCAGCTTCTGAAATCTGTTGTGTCATGAAAAAGGTAAAGACACCTGTCTTTGTAGCTGGATTTCTTCAATTACTCATAGTCGAAACTTTAGGAGACTGATTTGGCATGTGGTTTTCAAAATCTCCACGCATCTCTGATGCTGAGTATTTTCTGACTAAGTAGTTAATCCTTTAATGCTCTGGAACCTCTTTAGATCCTTTGAAAATCGCTCTGCTCCATCTTTAGCTTTCAAAAATTCTTTTTGTGCTTTCACCAGCTAACTCGCCTTATGATTCGCTGGTTAGCTGGTGAAAGCTCTGCCTTTCACCAGCTAACTGGTTGTAATTTTACCCTTTGCACTGGTGAAAGCTCTGCTTTGGCCAAAAATGAACTTTCACCTCCAAAACTGTTGTTTTATAAAAAACTCAACGTGTCTCTGCTTTATCTCCTTGCATATTCACAACAACTTGGGCTAGCACTTGCAGATCTGGATGTGACTTCTGTTTCTGTTTCAATTTTCTTATCTTCCTCTTAAGGCATTTTGCTAACCACCATAGACTGTTATAATCTTTGGTGATTTTCTTCTTTCTCTTCTTTTCCTTGACACTTTCACGAGCCAACCTTTCAAATGCAACATTTGTTTCTGTGAAATTATTAGACAGTGTTTTGTATCTCTCATTAATTACTCTTTCTAAAACCTCCTGTTGAGCAATCACTTCTTTAAGTTGCTTGATTTTCTGTGATTTCTTTGACTTTGTGCTCTTTGATGTTTCACCTTCATCAGTGTGAGTAAAAGTCTCACAATCCTGTGCAAATTCCATGGAGTGTTCATGGATTTTAATGGCTGGACTTTCATCTTCTTGCTCTGGCTCTGTTTCTGAGTCCGTGTATGGTAGATTTAGGATATTTTTCTTCTTTTATGTAGGCTGTTCTGAAGTGGTTTCAAAATCTAACCTTTTCTTTGACCTGTGAGACTTCATGCCAGAAATTCTATCTTCTGGTGGTCCTGGGAGAGTTCTCCTCTTCCTCGAGCTGCTCTGAGGAGTTAGTTGCCTTTTTCCAGCTCTCTTCTACTCATTCATGGGCTGAGTTTGAGTTTCAAAGCCTTTCCAAAAAAGAAAATGTTGCCAAGTCCTTCCCCTTTGTCTTAGTTCCTCCAGAATTATCAATTTTATTAGGCCAAAATGACAGAGTGTTTTTCATATTTGAGGTTCAGCCCTAATCTTTTTGCAGACTTTAGTTAAGCTTTTGTGCAAGAAGAAAGGTGAATTTAGGAGAGTTTTCCCTGTAAAATGGTCTAAGAGCTTGAAATGGTATAGCATCAACTTGTCATACCTCCCTTTTGAGGTTATATAGAGTTGGATGCCCTTGAATAGGTCTTGCCATTCATCCTCCGAATGAGAAACTGGCATGATTTTCTTCCATGCAACATTTCTGAATTCTTCCTTAAGATATGCTCTGAAATTTAGATTCTTGGTTGTTGTCGTTTTGAACCAACTCTGGACTGATCTAGGTAAGATGGTCACTGTAGCAATGGAGGCTTCATCAACTATGATTTCTAAAGACCCGACACAGGCTTTATTTCCATCATATGATTTAGCAAACACTTCAGCTGTTGTTTGGTGGCAGCCATCCTGTAACTTCTTAACATATCCCATGCAACCTGCGTCTGAGAAGCGTTTTTGTATCTATGGATGTGCTTGTAAAAATGACAGACTGGCTAATTCTTTCCTTAACAATGAACCGCTTCGTTTCCTTTCCATATGCAACTCAAACCTCAGACAATTTTGCAAACAAAATCACTGTAATTTGTTGTTTGAGCCAAGGTTTGGTGCTGGTGAAAACTCTCGACGTTTCTTTTCAAAAATGAAACCATAACATATGCTCGTGGATAATGCGTGTTGGGGATATGAAGTGTCGATTTGATGTCACCAGCTGAGTAGTACCGCTCCTTTACCTGTGATGATGAATTTGAAATTGTCATCTTCAGCGCCATTATCTTGTGAAGCATGCATTCATGAACATGATCTGCTTTGAAATCCGATTTAGACGTGCAAAACCGAATCTTCATCATTATCCGCTTTCACCAGTGCCTTATAATGATTACGTGACGTGTGTTGAGCATGTCATCTTTTGATTTTTGAAAACGTGGAGAAAACACACGTGTTTTGCGCTTTCACCAGCTAACGGTCTGTGGAAAAATGCTCCTTCATTGTTGAAAATCGCCGCTTTCACTAGCTAATCATCAACTTTGAAACACGCGTTAGCTGTTGAAAGTCTTTTCATGAAATTTTAAAGAAAAGACCTCTATGGATCGAATTATTTCTAAGATATGAATTAAAAACCTAAGTTTTGCCACTAGCAGTAATTAAAACAAAATGGATAAAACTACCAATAACCATGCTATCAACCACAAAATGAAACCATAGTGAATGATTCATTTTGGGAGCTAACATTTGGCTCCAACTGGGATGGACACCTCCCTGTGAGGTGACCAAGAACCTAGCTAGACTCAGTAGCCTTTATTACAATTTGAAAATTTGAAAAATAGTTTTGCTTATTACCATTGGGCATGGAGTTATTCAAGTGATAAAAATGAAGAAAAAAGAACTGAAAGGAATATGTACAAGTAGAACAGGGCTTTAGGAAAAAGCCTTATGAAAAATAGGTCTTTAGAAAACGCTCGTTGAAAGGGCCACCTGCTACTTCCTCGCCTGCAAGATTTTGGAGAATAAAAGTATTGTTCTATTGAACTGTTGTTATGGCAAAAGGACCTGTCGAGAGAGCATCCAATTTGTCGTGTTTCCCCTTCTCTTGCCTTGCTGCATCCCATTTTAAGACTAGTTCCCCTGTTTTGAAGATATTTGATTTGACTTTATTTTCGAAGATCTCCTTCATCTTTCCTTGGTGTAATTCAGTCTTTTCCAAAAGTTGTTCTCTATCTTGCTGCAACTCTACCAAATTATGGATTCTCTGAGTTAAATCACTTGGTTCAGAGTCAGTTTCTTGTAAAAACTTTGCAACCGGCAGTGCAAGTTGAATAGGAAATATGGCTTCAGTACCATATACCAACTTGAAAGGAGATGTACCAATTGATTTTTTACATGTAACCCTGTCAACCCACAAAGAAAATTTCAGCTTGAAATCCTAGCCTCTGGTGTTTTGTTCAAGCAACTTCTTTATAATTCTGACTAAACTCTTATTTGATGACTCAGCTAAGCCATTTCCTTGCGGATAGTAAGCAATGGAATGTACTAGCTGAATTCCTAGCTCTTCACATAATTTTTCCAAGTGCTTATCTTTGAATGCAGCAGCGTTGTCAGTGACTATCCTCTTAGGGAAACCAAATCTAGTGAATATGTTTTCTTGCAGAAAATTAATGATGACAGTATGATTGGCGTTCCTGGTAGGAATAGCCTCAATCCACTTTGTAAAATAATCGGTGGCAACAAGGATCCACCTGTGCTGACTACTAGAAGGCAGGTGAATCTCACCTATGAAATCCAGACCCCATTGCTGGAAGGCACCTGTGACCACTATAGGTCTGAGGGGAAGAGACTTCAGTTGTTGTTTGCCTTCAAATCTTTGGCACTTGTCACATGTTCTCACAAACTCATACACATCTGAAAATAAGGATGGCCAGTAATAACCAGATCTTAAAATTTTATGTGCGGTGGTTTTCCAATAGTGATGTCCTCCGCATTCACTATTATGGAACTCAATCATGACCTTAGCTGCTTCTTCTTGTTTTATGCACCTCAACAATAAACCTATTAGATTTTTCTAGAACAATAAGTTGCCATTGATGCAGAAATTCATGGCTTTGAGCTTTAAAGCCCTTCCTTGTGTTTTTGTCAAATATGAAGGGACTGATAAAGTTTGCAGAAAATGAATAATGTGACTGTACCATTTGCAATCAGCTAGGTGAGCTGAAACCTGCATTTCTTCACATCCTTTATCCTCTGAAGACTGATCATTATCTGTATTGACATTTACCAAATTTATTTCGAGCAGCTTACAATTTTCTTCTGCCAGAAGTTTGGCAAGGCCTTGACCCCTCACAAGTTTTGCTGGTTTAATTTCAACATCAAATTCAATCAACTTTGCTATCCACTTACTCCTTTTCCCGTCTATGTTGGGTTGTATAAGCACATCTTTAACTGAACTGGAGGGTACGTAAGCTATTACCTTGGCTTGAAGGATGTAAACTCTGAAAGCTTTTAAAGACTTGATAAGTGCATATGCTTGTTTTTCCAATAATTCATACTTTACCTCTGCATCCCTCAAAATTTTACTGAAGAAAGCAACCGACTACTCCTAATCATCGGCATTTTTCTGCAAGAGTACTGCTGCAATTGTATCTCTTGAAGCAAATGAAAAAATGTAAAATACCTTGGCGAAGTCGGGGCTGATCAAAACAGGGGATGTTGTAATGGCTTCCTTGATAGCATTGAATGAGTGTTTGGCTTCTTCAGTCCATTTTACCTCGGAGTCCTTTCTTAACATAACAGTAATATGCTTTGTGAGTTCTGCAAATTTTACTATAAACCTCCTGATAAAGTTTATAGTCCCAAAGAAACACTGAATGTCCTTCTTTGATCTAGGAAGAGACAGATTTTTAATTGCTTCCACTCTTTTTGGGTCGATTTTCACCCCATCAGTTGAAACAATATGTCCAAGTAATTTCCCTTCCTTAAGTGTGAAATTTGATTTCTTTGGATTAAGAGAAATGCCATACCTTCGACATTTTAGAAATGTCCTTTTTAAGTGCTGCAAATGAAGTTCATAGCTGCTCAAAAAAGCAGTGATATCGTCAAGATATATCAGGACAAATTTGTCTTTCTCTCCAATGAAAGCAATGTCCATCGCCCTTTGGAATGTTGCTCCTGCATTCATCAATCCAAAGGGCATCTTTTCGTACATAAACGTACCCCATGGAGTAGTAAAAGCAGTCTTTTCTTTATCATCCAGATGGACAGCAATCTGGTTGTATCCAAAAAACCCATCAATAAAAGACATCACCTTTGATCCTGACACCTTCTCCAAAATATGTTCCATTTTGGGCAGAGGGTAGTTGTCCTTCCTAGAGCACTTATTCAAATTTATGAAATTGACGCAGAGTCTGATCTCTCCATTCTTCTTTCTAACTGGTACAAGATTTGAAATCCATTCTGAATATCTGAGAGGTATGATGATGTGGGCATCCAATAGTTTTTTTATTTCTCTTTCCATTGTAGGCAGCAACAAAGGATTGAAAGATCTAAGTTTCTACCTAAATGGCTTGGTATCTTTTTTTAAGGGAATCTTATGTTGAATTACCTCTGTGTCAAAAGTCTTCAAGTCATCATATTGCCAAGCAAAGATGTCAGCAAACTCCTTTAACAATTCTCCATAATCAACCTTTTGTTTTTCAGTCAAATGTGAAGCTAAGTTAACATATTTAGGATCCTGTTCACTGGCCACATTATGCTGCAAAACTTCTGAATCTTTTTCCCCATTTTCCAATTTGACAGCCACATCATTATTATCAAAAGGCCTTTCCAAAGGGACCAAACCTTTAGGAATTCTGTTGGTGGACAACTGTACAATTTCATGTGCTGCGATTTTACTTCTGAATTTTGGCTTCTCGATTTCATCGTCATGTTCATTCTCCTGATCAATTTGCAAGTCTACAAACTCATCTATCACTACAAGAAATCTAGTGAGTTCAACATCGTCTTCGAAAGCCTTCCAAAATTTTACATTATTAGGGAGGGATGGCCTATATTTAACTTGAATTTCATAATTCAATTTATGAGGCAGAGGAGGTATGAAGGCACAAGCCGACACAACTAATGAATCAACTAATTCATTCATTTCTCTGGGTACATATGAAATTTTAAAATCTGCAAAAGTATGAATTGCCCTCAAAACTTCATCTCTATATGTTTTCAGCCTGACATGTTTTGCTTGAAAGGACTTATTCACCTACTGAATGATTAAATCTGCATCTCCGAATACTTGCAATCTTTTAATCTCCATCTCTTTGGCTGCATTTAGCCCCAGAAGTAGTGCCTCATACTCAGCAATATTATTAGTCACCTTAAAATCAAGTTTAAAGGACAAATGAGAAGTTTTCTTAGAAGGGAAAATCAATACCACCCCTGCTCCTGTTGATTCTTTGGTGCAAGCACCATCAAAGAACATGGTCCAAAGATCATCCTCTGCTGCTTCTGTGGGCTGAACTGTGGGCTTTCTGAGCAGCAATGCATTTGGTAATGAATCATCAATTTGCAAAATACAAGATCCCATACCTGTGTCGACAGAATAGATAGGATGATTGGATGGATTTTGTTCATCACTAATTACATATGCCAACTGTGATTCCCTGTATAACCTTCTGTTTACTCCTCCAAAAATAGGGATAGTAGCGTAAGAGAGATCCATTTGAAGAGTGCTACCTAGCCTCTTCATCCACGACCTTGATAACAGACATCCAAATTTAGGTGGTATGTCTGCCACTACTATATCCATAACCATAGTCTTCATGGATGCTTGGGTTAAAGTTACAGCCAAGTCCTTGATCATTCCGAGACATTTGACTTTTCGAGAGTCAAAAGAGAAAAGATCGTGGTAAGACTTGGTGATCTCTAGCCCAAGCTCATCCATGATGGACAGGTCAAAGTAGTTAACAAGGTCCTCAAGACCATCTTACAGCGCATGGTTAACAAACATAAGACCAATTAACATCATATGTTATTTTTCGCTCTATGGTCTTACCATACGACCGTGAAAACGACCACTGGTTTCACGCCATTTCATCTAGTCCACGGGGTCGAGACCGCTCTTCCTATCGAGTGCGAAATTCTCACCTTACGCACCACAATTGAGCTATTACCCAACACTGCTCCAATGGAGCAGCGTTTGCTGAACTTAGAGTCCTTGGACGAAGATCGCCGATCTTCATTACAGAACAATGAGGCAACTAAAAAATGGTCAAAAGCCACCTTTGATCGCCACATCAACTTTCGCTCGTTTCACGAAGGCAACCTCGTCCTTGCTTATGATATCGCTCATGATACCCTCGATCATGGAAAATTCGAGTCACTGTGGCATGGCCCCTACATTATCCAACATTGCCTCACCAAAGGTGCATACATCCTGGCCTCTCCCGAGGGCTTCTCTCTCAAAGAACCCGTCAACGGGTTATACTTGAATAAATTTTACGCCTAAGCGTAGCCACTCTACATTACGTTATTTCTTTTATAGTGTTTTTAATCTTTTTTCCATACCTCACGTCTAAACTATCATTTGTGTTATTGACAGATGCTTCCTCCACCGGCCTACCACATCGGTTATGCCAACGGCGCCAGCCGTTGGACACAGAATCTCGCTTTAGTTGCTTGGGCCCTCTATTCCCACTCACATGAACTGCTCCACTCCAACGGCATATGTTTGGGTTCAGCAACCAACAACCAAGCCGAGTACACTATTGTCATTGGCCTCCTCGTCGATACCAGCCATCATCGTATTTGTCACCTTAGCGTCTTACTTGATTCCCAACTGGTCATCCTCCAGCTCAACAATGTATATCGTGTATGTGATCCTTGCCTCTTTCGCAAATACTTGCAAGTTAGACTTTTATCTCAACATTTTGATTTCATTACATTTACACATATTCCAAGACAATTTAATCAAATTACAGATACCCTGGCTAACATTGTACTCGATTGGCATATATCACATCAAGACACCTTTACACACACATAAACCATCAAAAGTTTGTCACATCATATAGATTAGACATCATACACAACATTAAACGAATTCTCACACACATGTGAAGATCACAAAGACCAAAATGTATATCCATATATATATAAATGTCGATCACAAGTGCCATCAAAATGTGTACATCATATACAAAATCCATAGGCCAGTAAAGCACCTGGGTACCAAATTGGTGTCACTACACCAAAATGGGCTCACCAGCCTATATACAATATACAAAAATACACAGAGCACCACTCAAGGTGCCTCTAGAGCACCACCTCCTGCCCCTCCCTCAAGAGGCAGTGCCCCACCCATTATCGGTCCCTCTGGACCTGGAGGTAATCGCCCGGTCATCGCAACAAAATACACAGAGCGCCACTCAAGGTGCCTCTAGAGCACCACCTCCTGCCCCTCCCTCAGGAGGCGGTGCCCCACCCATTATCAGTCCCTCCGGACCTGGAGGTAACCGCCCGGTCATCGCAGCACCTGCTACTACTGCTCACCGAACCACAGTCTGCCACATTAGCAGAACTCCCACACACTGCTCCAGGATGCCCTCATCCTGGATGCACGACCACATGCCCTCAGGCACTCCCTGTAGCACCGCTTCTAAGTGGTGGTGAATATCCTCAAAATCTCCCCCGATCTCAGCCAGAGGAGCATGTGAAGGCCCTGAACCGAGATTGTCGAAACGATGTCTCCTAGCCGCCCTCCGCTCACCAACGAGTCTCGCCTCAACATCCTCATGTCGTTGTCTGTCTCCCACCCATGGCTCTAACCGCGGAGGCCTCACCGGCCCCTAACAAGTCGGTGCTCTAACCCACTCAACCTCACGCCCGCGAGGTCCCACATCTCCACATACAAACAAACAAAGGATAGCATCAGCATCCATTTATACATAAATACACATGCTATACCATCTAAATATCAAAGCATAAAAAATCACATCATACCTCGGTGGTCGAACACCTCCCCTAGAGGTAACACCATATCCGGATCACCTCGGAAATCCACCCCATAGTATGGATACTGTAGTAGAATCTGCGGCATCTGCCGCCACACCTGTGCAACCTCGATTGAGAAAAAATGGCCACCCTCACAACCACCATGGTGAATCAAAATCGTCGACCACCGCATCAGTCACAACTCTCACACACCAGGTGCGCCCAATAAAAATCTAGGGCACAACATCGGCACCCTCTCCAAAAACCAGGCCACCAAAATGGACCCAACGGCAAAGTCCCCTGAGTCTGTAGTCCGACACCTGTCAAGCTGCCCTACCATCTTGGCATGCAGCATCAAGCCCCAGGCAAAATGCTCTCCTACCAATGCCCTCTCCATAATCCTCAGCTGACCACCACTGATCCACCGAGTCACGAGGGACCCATATACCCTCACAATTATCGTTGCCACACAACGATGAACTAAATCATCCATAGCCCGATACTCACTACGAAGCCTGACATGAATTTCTATCTAGAACAATACCTCCAGCCTAAGGTAGCCAACTGCCCATCCCCAGGTAACACAAGCTCCACTCGTAAGGGCATTCCTCGAAAAGGGAGCCCCATCAGAAAGTACACATCCTCCACCGCATTGAAGGCTAGTTACTCTCCCCACACTATAAAACAATGCAGATCCAGACTCCACATCTAGATCAAAACCTGAAGAAGATACTTCTAAGCCTGTATCAAAGGGCACTCGAAGAACTTCAGTAGCCCATAGGCTTCCAAAGTGGCACGAACCATCGGCTCCTCAATAGTCACAGCCTCCCTCAGCTATGACCATTCCTGCTCTCGCCAGTGGACCGACATTGTCCCAATGATCACCTGCAACCACATAATACAGTCCTAGATCAACCATCTCGAACATAAAACACATTAAATTCTCCAAAAAAAAGATGAGTTTTGCACCCATCATCCTTTCCCCCAAGGCACGGTTGTTTAAACCCACAGGCACGCACATATGCACGCATGTTCACCCCACAGGCGCGCATGAATGCACGCCTATTCATCCCACAGGCACACATGGATGCATGCCTATCCACCAGACAGAGGAACCTCCATGCACCCCTATCACGAACACATGCGTGCATCACAACGCTCTTGAGCACTACACAGTGGCGCACCCATGCGCAGCTGTGTAGCCAATAGGCGCACATCACAAGCGCACCTTTTCCCCCCCTTAAGGCGCACCCATGCACAGGTATCCGGATAACAGGCACGCACCCATGCGTGCATATTTCCTAATCGCCCACACACTGGAGGGCCCACACCCACAAAACCCCCTGTACGGCCCTCCGTACAAGCCCTGCCCCCGAATCGAAAAACCTAATTTTATGCAGGACGATAAGACTACTAACCTAAAGCTCGTTGGTCCTGAATCAACTGCCTCGTTCTCCCAGAATCTTCAAATATCCTCTAAATATCTCTCGTCCAATCAATCTGATAGCAGGTACAAATGAGGTGGCAATATGGGCCCTACAACAATATATAGTCATTTTTACCAAACTTTTAGACCCCATTCAGGGAGCTTCGGGTGTTTGTTTTTCGATCCGTCTTCAGCCACGAGATCAGTACCCCGTCCTCTACATCACGACAATCCCCAGGCCACTTTTCATCCTTAGCCCCCGAGGAGCCATTTTTTCATACCCCGTCCAGGTACGCATGCTCATGTTCAAAATTATCAAATAAATACGTATATGTTCGATTCTCTTTAGATATTGTTCACGTCGGGTATTTGGTTTTCATATGTGCAGGTACTTGGTCATCATACATCAGCGTAACCCCTTCATGTATATAATCAACACTAGCATGTAATCATTCCCTTTGAATCTCAATTGCATCTCCAGTTACACCCTCTAAAATTTGCCTTTAGGATCCCCATACCCGGCTCTGCAGTACTGCCACCTCCATTGCATTTTGGTACTGTCACCCGGTAGCACTCTCCCCCACATGATTTGTCCCATTCATAGACCACTTGGCACTTTGACACTCATGCTATTTTCAACCCTTTAGGAATGGGAGTCTCGATAGTCTTACATCATGTCGCGAACCAACCACATCTTCTTTCTCCTCATTTTGCTAGCCTACCCACTGGACTCCCAGAGCACTTCCTCATAGATTATTTTGACTGCACTCCTGCAGCCTCATTTACCATCCATTCCGCCCATCATCACTCTACGCATCCTCAGATTGCCCTCCATCCATTTCCCTACTACAGAAACCAGCCTATGGGGCCCCCACCCTCCACTTGTTTTTTCCACCAACTTGCACCACCCTCAGGCCAAGCCATCTTACGCTGGGGCACCCATTTCTGTATCTACCTTATTATCCACACATATTTTTTCATTCTTTTGTAACTAAGCCATCATTTCCAGCATTTTACATAGCTTCTTGTCGTCACCTTTGGCGACCTTCCTGGCAAATGCAACCCATGTCACCCTTGGTTGGGGCACTCCTTATCATCTCATCTTGTTGAAATCGTCCATAAACTCTGAGTACCCCACAGGACACCTACCTTTTCTCTCTGAGTTTGTTCACTTTGTCCCTCCTCTGGCACAACTTATCCCCCGTCTTGTTGTCCCCCTGACACTCGACCTAGTTGAACGGTTGCAGCCACTTATACTTCACATATACCCCCAACCAAGGGCAGTCTTGATTCTCCACACATCTTGACTTCATCCATGTACGTCCTCAATTCCTAACCTCACCTAGTAGATTTCATGAAGCCCTTTGCTTGTTGGAGTCACGTCTCCCTTTCTGTCGACATCAGCACAGTATTCCAGAAGGGCGACATTATCTTGACTTTCATTACCTTGACAATGAAGAGTCTTGGACGGCACATGCAGAACCATCATTGCTCTCTACTGCTGTTGACCCCCACAACATTCGACTTCAACTCTTTTCATGTCACGGTGGGTCTTACTTTGTGACTATTGCAGTTTATTTTCATATATGCCGAAGACCTCTGAACTTGGCTAGGCTATCAATGCCCACAGAATCTGTGATACTTCTTAGAAGTATCCTCGTCTATTGTTCAGAGTATGTTCCTCCTCAGAATTGTCCTCAGCCTTTATCACAACCGCCCACAAGGGAATTGCAACTATCTACATCAACACATAGTTTCAGTTACTATACAACACCCTTTTTGAGTTACATGACACGAGCATGGGGCATGCCCGCCTTGTTTGTACACAATTTATTTTTTACACACCTTACGGAAGGTTGGGTTCTGAAGGTTCCTTTCTCCCTCCAACGGGGTCACTCTTGATACTCTCACTATCGCTCTTTCTTACAACGATACTCTTAGTAGAAGAAACATTGATGAATTTCGGATATCTGTATGCTCCTAACCTCATCCATCAGGGGGCATCTGTTATCACTGAAATTCCATCCGCAAATGGTTACAATAATCCAGCATCTTCAAACAGCTATGAGTTCACCCATGAACCAAAATTACCACAAAAGCATTTCCAAAAGGTTCAAAACTATACAACCAGTGATAAAATTAAAGTGTGTTATGACTACATAGGAAGCGCGCGCACATGCACCATCCAAAAACGCAGAAAAAGAGCACATGCGCATGATGCGCGACTGTGGACGCAAAAATCCGCGCACACCTGAGAACATCGCATTTATGAGATTGGTCGGCCTCCCACCCACTTTTGGTTCAGCTTCCAAGTTGATTTGACATCCAAATCTCAACTGGATCCAATTGGGTAGCTGGTCAAAGACCTAAAAATGCCCTAAACAACCCCTTTTCACACTAAAAGCTGGTTGCTTTATGCCTCAAAGCTATGCTATAAAAGAAGGCCATGGGTGCACTATATTTTCAAGGAATTCATTTTCAAGGTTATGATGTTGCTATTCTCTTGGGGAATCCTCTTTTCTCATCAAGAGCATACTAGCATCATTACATTTGGGCAATCCATCTCACCTCTTGAGTGGATTAGTTTGGGATTCTTTCACCATTTGTTTCAAAGTTGTAAGAAGAGCTTAGTTGTGGGGGTCCAAGAGCCCTCCCTTGGAGGAAGAAGGGACCCAAAGTCCTCTTTCTTCTTGGTGTTTTCTTTTTACTAATATAATCCTTACCATTTGTGACATGAGTCTTATTGGTTTTTTGTTCTTATGTCCTTATGCTCAATAGTTTAGTTGTTCTTTCATTTCTTAGTTTAATTCTTAGCTTAATATTTTATGTTTCTTTCTCTAACCCTTTCCTTTACTGCTGTCCTACTTAGCTAACCCAACTAAGCTTGTAAGCACTTTTGTTTTGCTCATTCAGGTGACAAAAGAGGTGCCACAACAAGGATGCCCTAGGATTTGATGTTCTGTGTAGCATTTTTTCTATTCGAAAATGTGTTTGACAGGGACACAAAACCTTTACACATATAAATTTAAAGGTGTCTAAATAATCAAACCATGTGAGACTATGTTGGACTTAGTCTCATTAATGGAGTGGGTAATCATTATGTTGGTATAAACTGGATCATTATGTTGACATCTAAAATCATATAGTAGAGTTGGTGGACTTGGGTAATCTATATGTTGGCATCTATTCTTTCTCTGTTGTAGTTCTAGAGGGCCCAAATTGACGTCTAGTTGATGGGGATGCTTGCAATCCTCTAGTTGATGAGGCTTGTGCGCCTGCGGACATGACCTTCTCGGCCATGAGGTCTATGAGGATCTCTTCGACAGATTTATCTACTGCGTTGAAGTCACCCGACATACACGCTCAAGATCAAATATCTCAGGTCGGTGAACAAACACTTAAGGTAGCTAAACAAATGGCGGGGTCTGAATAAGCACTGCGCAAAAGCACTTGGTTCTCTATGGGCTCAGCTAATCACAATTCACAAAAGTGTTCTCGGTGAAACTTTCGACAGGATAAATGTTAGATTGGGCTACAACACCATCATTCTTTTCACCATCTCATTCATTCTCAATGACAACGTCGTAACAGATTCCTCCAACAGACAAGAAAGACTTCATTAATGCGATTTCATCTGTTATGGCGCGGTCTCAACGGTCCAATGGTGATCTTTCCAGCCATAACTGTGTTTCTTATCCATTTTGGAGCATCTTTCTAATGGTTGGAATGCTTCCAACGGTCATATTTCTTCGTCGTGGCGAAGTGCAATCTGTGCTGCTCTTCTATTCCAGCAGAGTTCAAATTCTATAATCCTTCTTTCTGTGAAGTCCTCTCTGGGACTTCCTACAATTTTTCTGACTTTGCTCTCTTCTTTCTAAGCTTTCTATCTTTATTTCCTGTTATCTGAGTCACTGGGTTCCTCTTTCCATTTTTATTCTTATCCTCTCTTAGCATAGTAACTTTTCATTGTTAAGGGTCTCTCACAGGGTTTGAGGGTAATACTTCTTCTCTTTTTGGAGTAGGAGCTCTACTCTCCTGTATGGATAGGTATTTCAAGTCTGCCTTCGTTCTTTCAACTTCGACAACCTGGTCTATGGCCTTCAGTAGTTTCAACTTGTCCTCTTGTTCTTCCAGTAAGTGTGTTATTCTCCTAGCCATGAAATCCATTACTTATTGTTTTTTCTATTCTAGAGCTTCCTCTTCTTCTTTCCTTCAGATCTGATCTTTCTCAATCCAGGTTCTTCCTAGCAAAAGAGCAAATGGGGTGTTGTTCTCAACAAACTTAACGACCTCAAATTATTCTTTCGTCGATGCTCCATGAGAAATCATAGGTATCTGGGGAAGTCTTCTACATAGTGTTAACAATTTTCCTTTAAACATACCTATTCCTCCCAATGAAGGAACCGTAGCAGGCTTTCTCAAAATTTTCCAAGTTCTTTTTGTCATGATATTCACCTGTGTTTCCCCATCCAGAACAAAGTCTATGTCGAAATATCCTATTCTTGTTTCTATGCAATCTTTTTCTTTGAATATCTATGATAAAGTGGTGACTCTATGATCATTTAGGGTTTCTTTCATCTGCAATAATATAATCTTCGATTCTTTTTGGTGTTCTAACATATTCTTAGTCTCTTGGTTTTTCTCAAGGTTTTCTTGTCTCACATTCATCTTTTCAACTTTATCAATCATTCTAGGGAAATCCAAAACTTCATGATCCATATCTTTACAGCAAAGACAACTAGGGCCTCTACCAGGGCATTCCTTAGCAAGATGTCCCGGTCTTTTGCAACTATAACAAAGGGTTAATCCTCTCTTTCTTTTAAACGATCCCCAACCTTTCTTGTACTGTGCACTGGGATCACAATAACTAACCTGCAAAAAATTCTTTCTAGGATCCTGCATCCATTTGTTAGTCCAAAAATCCTGTCTATGCATAGGAATAACATATCTCTCATTACTTCTATCAGATCTATTCATTTCAAATCTTTTTTCCTCTAGTTGTGCCCTAGTTTCGAGACTAGGACAAAATCTATCAATTATACCTAGATCAATTCTTTCGGAAGAAAAAAAAAATTCCACTTATCTTACCTTTATCAGAGCACAGAGCTTTAAGATCTTACCTCTTTTCTTTAGATATGATTCCTTTCTTAGCACAGAGCTTCGCAAGTCGAGTAGAATATTACGCACTACAACAACATCTACACACTGAGCTTTCTTTTTTCTTCAGTTCCCAGCAATCACAGTTTCAGGTCTAGGCAACGGAATCAGTTGTTGGCACAGGGGCAGACCCGGGGTTCAACGCTTCAACAACACACCAATAAAACCCTAACTACCATCCCTTTCGGAAACACCTGCAAAGCAGATAAAGTCTCACCCGAGGTAGAGGCAGGGGTGGTTGTAAGACTCAAGTGTCTACAACCTAGTTGGGATACAGATATGTGATCACAATACTTAACAGAGAACTTAAAAGTTAACATTCATTAGGATTTAACCCTTATTCACATAGTAGGAAGGAAATCTAATTACAAAATAACGCAGTATTCAACAAGATCTAACACATCCAAGCACTTAGCACATACAAATAGATCAAATCTAGCGTTCATTCACATTACTAAGCACTAAGCTACTATAACAATTACATCTAACATACATATTGTATCACTAAACATACATCACATCAATAACATAACAACCATAATGCACAAAGCAACCACAACACAAGATATACATGGTTCACCCCAGTGTGGGGCTACATCCACTAACTTTTCTTCTTCTTTATTGTCTTCTATCAATCTTCTTACATGCACAGAGCCACAAACCCACTTCGCATAGGACAGGAGATCTGTGCGCACCTCGCCAGATCCTCCTTCCCGGATTTAGGTTACAGTACAAAGCCTCCTTATAGTTTTCACACAAGCTTCTTACAATCACTTGCACTTAGCTCTGCAAGTTTTAACACATAGTATGCACAAAGCCTTTAGATCCGCACTAAGCCGATTCTACTAGGTCTAGTCTCTATTCTTACATCGCCTAGTTATTTATTTATACATTACAAAATGGGCCTAAACATGGGTAAAACCCATGGGCTGACATCCCATACCCATTACAAAATCCCTAAACCCAAAAAGGCCCTAAAAAGGGGCGAGATCCCACAATCTCTACTTCGCCTTGTGCTACATCTTTGCACAACCTGTTGAAGTCCCAAAATTGGTCAAACATGACCAACGTTTCCTCAAAACATGTTCAAGGGCCAACATGCACTATGCCACCTAGGATGGTCATGGGTTTCAACTGATGATAAGAAAAACACAAAATATGGCTCCAAAATGTGTGCAGGTTTCAGAGGTGCATGAATGTTCAGAGGTCACCAATGTAGGTAGTCGCTCAGTGTGTGAGTGCATGCCTGGGGAGTTGGCCAGAATGGAAACAAACCTCCAAAAATGATGAGTTTTCCAAATATAACTATATGACCCAAATCGAACACTTGTCCTCATGAAGCTACATGAGCTCCACTTAACATTCGTTCCCTTCCCACAAGAACTTAGGATAACATACGTTAAGTCCATCCTTAGCTTTTAGGAAATAATAATATAATATTATTCCCATAGAGATAAGCCCTCAAGCTTAGCTCTTTTTCTAGCTTCTTAGCCCCGTCCCTTTCCCTACCTAGTGGAGCTTAGTCCCCCATTCTCTTTTATCGTGTTCGGTCTACACGCAGGGATGTATTTATATTAATGATATGAGTATTTACATATACAAAAATAGGCTCATTGGCCTTCAGCATTTAGGCTCTCTGGCCTAATCATCACATAAGCCTCCTAGCTTATATTCACTTGGCTCACCAGCCTACAAAACATATTTACATTCACATTTACAAATGGGGCTCAATCTTGGGGTGTTACACAAACTCATCATGGGTTTGCAATTTTGTTTCAAAGTGTTGTGAGTAAGTATAAAAAGAGACACTGTAGGCACAGTTAGTGGCTCTAAAAGTCGTGCTTAACCTCCATTTTAGTGTATCAACATTTTCTATACACATCTAAAATATTTTGAGATCGAGTATATGGTTTAGTGACTTTATTTCAAGAAGTTCACAATTACTTACTTCTAGAACTTCTACTAGATGTTCACACTTTTCCTTTTCCTTATCTCTAGACCTCTTTATGTGCAATATTGGGAACCCTATCCCACTTATCAACATCTTAGTAACAAATGCGAGTAACCAATAACGTTTTATTTTCCTCTTTTATGCTACTTGTGAACAAATCTCTATCAAAAAGTAGTATCTCAACAATAATGATAGTTGCTCAAAGCCACTACCACTAAAGAGTCATTCATATCCTCCTTTTAGTTTAATCTCTAAATCCATACATTTTAGTTCTATCACCCAGAGAAGGCCCCATATAATGGATGATATTGACAACAACCCTACTTTCCCTAGTAGTGTTCATGTCACAAAAGATTAGTTCTTTGATCCCCCTAAGATGAGAGTGAATTCATCAAAATAAGTGGTAAGAAAAGAGGGCCCACTAAGATGGGTCAATCAACAAATACAAACATTAGGGTGTCTTCTAAAAATAGAGCATCATACCCAATCCCAAACCCCATCCCTTTAGGCCTTCCAAATAAATTAAAAGTCCTAGACATAATTGAAGAATTAACCTAATAGTATGAGGAAGGAATGGTAGCAGTAGGACATTCAAAATCTTGTTAATGAAATTGGACTCCATGAAAGAAAGGAAATATAAATGAGTGTTGATTGGGAGCAAGTGTGATCCCACCTATTTACCTACTCGAATCGAAAAATAGCTTATGGTTAGACAATTCTCTTCCAGGTTGTTGTTGCAACAAAATGCACAGTTGGGGATATATTTGTAGGCATGGGCATGAAATGGAAGACATTGTTTAGACAATCCATCACTAGTTATTGACCATAAACTAAGAGATTGATAATCTACAACAATAGATAGACTAAATTGAAAACATTAAAGCCTCCATGGTTGTTATTTATAAAATCTATAAGCATCTGATCCTTCTAATCCAAAAGTTCCTTCACACACCCCCAAAGTTGGCCTTTGGGAATCTCAACAAAGTTCACCGGACTATTCTGAATTGAATCATGACAATATCCTGTAGATAATACTCCAACAATAGCTCATCATGAAAAATGCAATTAAAAATCCAAAGTGAATGGTTTCCATATCAAATAACAAGATGCAATGACCTAGCTTCCAAGTCCCAACCAACTATTGTGATCCACAAAGCCAAGAAGTGTTCTCAGTGGGACCATCTAGAACCCTAAATGCACATCCAATCCTACAAATATTGAATAGGATCTCCTCAACAAGCCAACTAATTGTCAATCAAAATCAACCTGAATGAACAAATGGACATTCCTTCAAATGTTTTTGGATAGTAGAAGAGTTGTAAGGCTTGGAATCATGGTAGATGTTTTTGGACAACACCATTGCACTAGTACATTCTTTTTTCAAGGAAAACCCCCAGGGGAACCCAAGGGATGCTTTTCTACATTTATGGATGCAATTGCTAGTAAACTCGTTGGATAGACTAATGTAGGCCTGGAGATATCCCATCTCCCTCTCAAGTGAAAATTTGATGGCATTCGTGTATTTTTCATGCATTTAATTTTACGTTTTATGTAAATTCCTAAATGTAAATTTCTTTTGTATTGTTATATCTGAATTTCACCATTACAATTTTTTCTTTTTCTTTACATTTTGACCATGCAATTTTGGGCTAAGAGGGTGCCCTGCTCACTCATAGAATTTGCTTTTATTATTCTTTCAAGGAGTGCACCACTGGAAACACTGAAGATGAAGGAAGTGGGAAGAATGAGATGACAGAGGATATGGTATAAGTTTCTTGTAACGTCCCCTGCTACCAACATACCTGAAAATTTTCTCAGAAACCACAAGGTAGCGTGCCCAGTCCCAAGCTGAGTTGCGCCACACATTTGTTCTTCTCTAAAACCAATTCTAATAGCGGAAAGATCTCATGAAAACAAGTTGCACGCGCAACCCTCATTGTACTGCGCACATTGTTTGTTTCTCATTTGTGTGTGCAACACTGTTCCCCATCGCACACAATAATTATTTTAGGGCACACACGATGATTTAAGCCTCAGGATGGAATCTCATGAACATTGCTACATAAATTAATCTAACATATAACATTTACTAACTGTGATGCCATGCATATGCAACAGTTATGAAAAACTAATAATAACATACACAACCATGCATAATTGCGTACAAATTCAATAAATAGAAATAACTTAAACATAAACATGATAAGCAACATAGAAACACACATAAAAGACCATTATCTTTTGTTATAAATCACCAATTGTGTACAGACCTTAGACGTTCCTCCCAACCATAGACTTTGTTGTTCGCACACTCTCAACAGTAGGTCACCCTTGAGTTGGGGCTATGATTCCACCAGGGAAAAGGTTACCTAAGCCAAACTAAGCTCTGGCAAACAACTCAATAAAGAACATGCTCAACAATACATTCCAACAACAGTCCTAGCTCACAACCTCTCATTCCCCACAGCTTGTCCCACCAAAGGAAATGTACCCCCTTCTATGCTCAACAGTCCTTCAGGTTGTCCCACTTCCGTTCTAGGGCTTCAACAACAAGTCATCTAGGAATTCTCAAAGTTCTATAGCACTTGGAACACAAGGTTGCTCAAGGAGTTACAACACCCACTAACCAACACATGGGAAAACTATTCCCAACAACTCTCTCACCTAGAGATGATGCTACATGGGTCTGACAACTTGCTTCTTCAATCCAAACCACCAAGGATTTACTGGGTAACAATCAACTTTAGCTTCAGCGCACACTCCTCAGCCAAGGTATGGGTGATGGATGCAAGAATGAGTGAATGATGCTAAGAATGATGAATGATGGAAAATACACTAAGTTCCCCAAAATATATTGCATGTTCCTATCTTGACACTTGTCACTCTAGAAAATGCCTTTGGCTCCACTTGTTAATACGTTCCTCTCACTTGGGAACTTATGATAAAATTAGAACATAAAGCTTATGACTGAGGAATAATATTTTTTATTCCTTGGCTTAAGCCTCCGTGACTTAACCCCTTTTCCTTAGCCCCATTTCCCTCTTGTGGATTCCTAGCCCCTCTTACTCTTTCATCTGACTTGGTCTGCAGCAATGATGTATTTTATTAATAAAAATAAGTATGATTACATAACACTTTTTGTTAATCTTGTCGGCCTAATCACATAGGCACTATGACCTCAAAATATATGCATACATGCAAAAGCACTCTAACCGAAACATCCTGGCTTACCAGCCTATAAAACATATGTATATTTGCAACTTAGGATCCATTCCAAAAGTATTACATTTAGGATGAAAATGGTAAAATTAAAGTAATTATAATTATGATACAAAATTAAAAGCTAAGTTCTAACTTTCATTTCTCAACCCACTTCTATATTCACTACAATAGTTAATTAAAATCTCCATAATCACACTCACTACATTGAACTTCTATCACAATTCTATCACCAGATACATTATAAAATAAAATGAAAGAATTACTTAGACTAGTTACTACACCTATAAAATTATCTGGCAAGATATCTAAATCATTAAACGTCAAATTGATTGATGGTTTGATCATTTTTATACCTATCAAACCATATCGCAATGTATCAGCAGAAATGAATATAAAGCTAGCTTGACAAATTTACAGCTAGTAGTCAAACCATATCGTAATGTATCAGCAGAAATGGAAATAAAGGTAACTTGAAAAGTTCCGTAAACAATAAAAGTGAAGATCGTGGCAAACATCGCGGTGGACAGTCGCGCGCGAAAAAGCAGGAGATTTCAATCCTACTTGACCGTTCCAACATTTTGTCGGATCCAACTCTCAGGCGGTGCCGCCGCTGCCGTGGTATGCGTTTTGTCAAAGTTAGGCAGCATATAGATGTCAGGAATAGTGCAATGTGGAACATGGATGCCACGGACACTTTGAGACCGTCTTCACGTAAACGGTGGAACCACATATATTATCAAATGTATTACCAACCCTAGGATTTGACGTTCTGTGGAGCATTTTCTCCATTTTGGGTCATGCGTTTTGTCAAAGTTAGGCACCAGATAGATGGATGCCACAGACACTTTGAGACCGTCTTCACGTGAACGGTTGAACCACATGGAGCATTTAACGTACTATGTGTGTGGGGTCATTTCAGCAAGAGTGTGTACAATGCACAGGGATGCCCTAAAATTCGACGTTCTGTGTAGCATTTTCTCCATTTGAAAACGTGTTTGACAGGGACACAAAAATTTTACATGTGTAAATCTGGTTCCTTCCTGTAGGGTTGCTTTCGATGTGTCATATGGGATCTTTGAGCAAGAGTACTATGTTGTGTGGGATCATTTCAGCAAGATTGTGTACAATGCACAGGGACGCCGCGGACACTTAGAAACCGTCTTCACGTGAACGATGGAACCACGTACATTATCAAACGCGTTGGAACGAACCCTAGGATTTGACGTTCTCCATTTTGAAAACGTAATTGACAGAGACAAAAAAATTTACATGTGTAAATCTGGTTCGTTGCTGTAGGGTTGCTTTGGATTGTATGGGATACGCCGCTGACACTTAGAGACAGTCTTCACGTGAACGATGGAACCACATATATTATCAAACGCGTTGGAACGAACCCTAGGATTTGACGTTCTCCATTTTGAAAACGTATTTGACTGAGACAAAAAAATTTACATGTGTAAATCTGGTTCGTTGAGTACTATGTGTGTGGGATCATTTCAGCAAGAGTATGTACAATGCACAGGGACGCCGCTGACACTTAGAGACCGTCTTCACGTGAACGATGGAACCACATACATTATCAACCGCGTTGGAACGAACCCTAGGATTTGACGTTCTCCATTTTGAAAACGTATTTGACAGAGACAAAAAAATTTACATGTGTAAATCTGGTTCGTTGCTGTAGGGTTGCTTTGGATTGTATGAGATCTTTGAGCAAGAGTACTATGTGTGTGGGATCATTTCAGCAAGAGTATNCTTAGAGACAGTCTTCACGTGAACGATGGAACCACATACATTATCAAACGTGTTGGAACGAACCCTAGGATTTGACGTTCTCCATTTTGAAAACGTATTTGACAGAGACAAAAAAAATTTACGTGTGTAAATCTGGTTCGTTGCTGTAGGGTTGCTTTGGATTGTATGGGATCTTTGAGCAAGAGTACTATGTGTGTGGGATCATTTCAGCAAGAGTATGTACAATGCACAGGGACGCCGCTGACACTTAGAGACAGTCTTCACGTGAACGATGGAACCACATACATTATCAAACGCGTTGGAACGAACCCTAGGATTTGACGTTCTCCATTTTGAAAACGTATTTGACAGAGACAAAATAATTTACATGTGTAAATCTGGTTCGTTGCTGTAGGGTTGCATGGGATCTTTGAGCAAGAG
>CBVK0102278262.1:0-23786 GCA_900067695.1 Picea abies | reverse complement strand
ACTAATATAGGAAGTGATGATACTAATGTACAAGACCTCCTATACTAGTTTGAGGAAGCAAGAGAAGAGTTCCTTGGATGGATAACCAGTGCAAAGTCAAGGAGGGAAGTAGAAATTAGAGGTACACAAATTTCTGTAATGTGGCATGAAAAATTTATTTCTGATCAACAATTTAAGTCTCAATTTCTCAAAATGAAACACATGGATACCATACAACAACTAGAAAATAAGAACTTAACTCTAATAATAAAGATGAAGGGAGTAAGTGCAAGTTTGAAAAAAATGTCATTTTAGAGAGATCTATCACTAGGGTAGATAAAGTTATGGAGGAGATGCTATCTTATAGACCCCCAACAGGGACTTACACCATGTATGTGAGACAACATTTTAACATGTTTAAGTTGAGTAATATTGGAAAGTACCTACCCTTCCAACCCTTCCAATTGGACAATTAGAGATATTTTATTGAGATTTATTGTCGGTGTAATGAGAAGGAATGGAATTTGATGTGTGAATTTTATTTACAAAACTATTTCATGCTTCATCGTTTCATATGGTATCCTAACTCCTATGTGGGACATGTTCAACTTCGTCCCTTCTTTTCATGGGTATATAATGAATAAAGTAGGGCCATAAATGCCTAAAGATACAAGGAAAAAGAGATTAGTATTTGCCTAAAGATACAAGGAAAAAAAGATTAGAATTTTTCTATGGATCAAAGGTAAATCCATTAATCCTAGAGAAGTATATGGATTAATGTACTAGCCCTCCATTAACCCTCCAAAAGCACAAATAAGTCCTCTAAAAAAGGAGCCTAAAATAGACTCAAATAAGACATTAATGTAAGTTGATTCACTAACTGAAATTTTCATTAAGACTTCTCAAATCAAATTGTTTTCATCTTGAACCATGCTAAAATGAGGTTCCATCTCTTACTAATGCTCACATCATCAAATGTTTGGAACTCTCTCAAATTAGTATGGGTGTAATAAGAAAACATACATTTTTTTTCTATACATTTTCTATATAATAAAATAATAATAAAAAAATTATTATTTAAAAAAATATTATTTGTTTCCTAATGATAGTCTCCAAAACATACATTCCAACATTACTTCATTTTAGTTTTTAACATTATTGCATTATAGAATTCACTAAAATGGAAATGCCCTGAATTGATAATTTATGAATGTCCCTCCTAACCTACATAATTTGACATCATTAAAATAAAGATATCCCCATATTTTCGTAACTATATGTTTATAATATAATAAATATTATTTCCCAAAAAAATGTTATGTACTTGAAAACCAGCCAAAGGAGTTCATAAGTCCACATCGTTCCGTATCATCAAATACCATGTAGAATTTAACTAAAAAAAGTACTAAACTTATACATGAAACTTTACGTTGTAGTCCGGTTACCCTTATAGAGGTATGGATTAGGGTTGCTGGTCCACGGAGAATGAAAGTGTTTGCTGCCCACCCTGGAAATGTTAGCTGGTTAAAAGTTCGGGTAATGAAAAGTTAACCTAGCTCTTTCGCCTTTGGATAGACATTTTCCCAATGTAAAACATTGGGATGAAAATGTTTTTCCGCAATATGACATTGCCGACCATCCAAAAATACAATTGAATATATCCCATGACGCAATACCCTTAATTAAAATTTCTAATCAACTTCATTCCATCCATCTATATTTTTCTGACCGGATTTTGTCTTAAAAACATACCCAAAAAAATCATAAACGTAGAATGTTCTGTACGGCTTAGCTCTGCTGTGTATTTCCTTATGGTTTGAGTAAAGAGTTGATCTGATTCTTGCACATTTAAGCGGTAATATTTTAGTGCTATAAAATTTAACTTTTAATGTCGCGAGGACATATTAAAGATGATTGTGGGACAGTTAACAACCACTCATCCTCACGTGTTAGCAAACAAAGGTAGGAAAGCAATATGGGCTATCAATATGCACCTTGCAGCGGTGCATTTAATGGTGTATATGCTATAATTTAAAACACCTTATATTTTATGGTATATATCCTAGAGCATTAAATGCCCTGTTGTTGTCAAATTCGTCTTTATAGGTAATACTTAATGAAGGTACGCAGAATATGGAACAATCATTGTATCAACCAATTCGAACAGCTCTAGTTAAATATTTTTTTCTTATAGTAACCATTGTAAGGTCCTCAACTAGAAGGGTGTGGGCTCCCATGCCCAAGTCAAAAGAGACAGAATTTGGGTTCCTTCAACACCCAATAGTTGCACTACTTGGGAAGTGGGTCGTTGGGTCTACGAACATTCTAAGGGGATTTCCCAAGCATGAGGTAAAGGATTGGGTGTATCAAGAGGTTCGGGCATATTGATCCCAAGAGATGCAAAGGTTGACAAGCACACATGTTTGTTTGGGCATGTCGGTCTGCGAAGCGACACATCAGCTCATTTGGGAGCGTTGGTCCATGAAGGGGTGTGACACACCCAATTGGCGGAACAATTCACTAAGGTGAAATTTGGAGTTCAAATAAGAGGACAAGGTGAAAAACCAACAAGGAATACTGAGGAGAGCAAGATCAACATCAAATTTCTAAGGCAGATTTGAATGAGGAGGGGTGAGCTCCCTCATGGATCCAAGTTGCTCAACATGGGAGAACTTGTGTTGTGTTAAGGTGATTCTATAGACAGATTTTTGGAGACCTTATTTAGAGTACTTCTAAAAATAGACAGGGTGACTTAGGAGTTTGGGGAAGTCTTGTCATAGGTCTAGGTCAAGCATGATATGAGACAAAACTAAAGGTTTGTGTGAATTATTACAACAAAGAAGAGATATTTGGTATTGTGAAAAAGACAAAGGTATGCCAAGTACTACAAAACCAAACTTCCCACTGGAGAAGTAGCGATCTATTGATCTCCGCTCGATCAAAATACATAGATATTCCTTAATATATATGATTGAGGAGGCCCAAAAAATACCTAAGATTAGTTGGGAAGTTAAAGAGATAATCTGAGTGGACTTATCACACAATATGTTATGTGTTTGGAAATAGATACGGTTTAAAAAACACACTAACATGGTAGACGGTTAAAAGAAACATAGTAACATGGTATAATGATTAAAAAAACACACTAACACCCCCCACAAGAGAAATGTAGGGAGGAATAAAGAAGAACAAAGATGGGTCCTGACAACGAGGCTTGATAAGGTACCCATTTACAAACTCACATAAATGGAGAAAAGAAGAAAAACCCATAGGAAAAAATTCCTCCCTAAAAGAGAATACATAAAAAAGTGAAGGTAGGAGGACTGAAGTTGACCTCCCAAGGAAAACTTCCTTTACCCCAAGCATCGATCATAACTGAAGAAAACGAGGGGATGTTGAAGGTTTAGTGAACATTTCAACAACCTGATCTTCAGTATACATGCACTCCAAGAAAGGAACACCATCCTGGATGATCTACCAAATGAAATGCATGTGAATCTCAATGCTCTTTATGATTTAATTCTCAATTGGGTTTTGAAAGATGTGAATGACACTTAGATTATAACACCAAAGAGTACTGGGTTAATAATATGAAATGCCAAACTCTCACAACATCTTTCGAAGCCAATGTACTTCTTGATTAGCAAGAACAATAGCATGATACTCATCCTCTATAGATCATAATGCAATTGTTGATTTATTTTTACAAGACCAAGGAATAGAAGAAGACCCAAGGTGATAAACAAATCTTAACGTGGAATTTCGATCATCAACAAAACTAACCCAATCATAATTAGTGAAACCCTCAAGTTGAGAAGCACTTGAGGTGTACTGAATGCAAAAATTGGTAAAGCCCCAAATATACTTGAGAATGTGCTTGGTTTGATTTTAGTGACTCTCATGAGGATCCTAAGAGAATCAAGATACGAGCCCAACTCCAAGGGAGATGTCAAGACATGTATGAGTCAAATATACTAGATTCCCAACCAGTTGTCAATAAAATGATAGATTGACTCGCGGTGAAGAGAAACTAGTAGAAAGTGTGATACCTGACTGGAATTGAGTAGGTGTCAAATTACAATCAATCATGCCAAATTGATGAAGTAAGTCAATGACGAATTTCTGCTGAAAAATAAAGATTCCTTCTGAAGACTAAACAACCTGCATACCAATAAAATAGTGTACAATACCAAGATCTGTCATATCAAATTGTTCTATCAATGCTTGTTGAACATTCTGAATCAAGGATGAATAATTCCCTATGTTAATTAAGTCATCCACATACAAAACCAGATTCAGGAGATCAATGCCCTGTCTTCTAGTGTAAAAGATAGGGTCCGAACGACAATGATTGAACCCTGAAATGATCAGAAAACTATCCATCTTCTCATACCAATATCAAGGAGATTTTTTGAGACCATACAACAAATGTTGAAGCCTGCATAAAAGAAATTTTTTATGCACAAAACTAGTATGTTGTTCCAAGTAGATTTCCTCTTGTAAATCCCCATGCAAAAAGTTCTCTTCACATTTGTCCGGTAAGATGACCAACCTTAAGAAGTAGCAAGAGAAATCAAAATACATATGGAATTCATCTTAGCATCGGAGCAAAATGTCTAAGAATAATCAATCCCTTCAACTTGTGAAAATCCCTTGGCCACTAGTCATGCCTTATGTTTATAAAAAAAACCATCTGCAACATATTTTGTTCTATACAACCATTTGCAACGAATAATTTTTTTCCCTTAGGAAGAGGAATGAGATCCCATGTGTGATTCTTCATCAATGAAGAATATTCCTCTGTCATGGAAAATTTCCATCTAGTTTTCCCAACATCATCAGAGAATTGTTGGGGAACATCTTAAATGGCATGAATCAAAAGAGAGATACCTTTCATCTATGGGTGAATGTTCCAAGGAGTAGAAGAAAATTAATTGAAATATGATAGATCATAACGATATTGATCATGTATCTTTCCCTCTCAAAATCTCTTTCTCAATTGTTGTTCTTGTGCAGTCTCCTCGACTGTTGTTGGAGAATTTTCGACTGGATGAGTTTCCTCATGTATAATTTATTGATGTTCCTCGTATTCATTTTTTTTCAAAACCAGGGTTGTCGACATGATTTTCACCATCATGGAAATCTACAGAGAGATTGGATTCAGACGAGTCTTTTAAATTCTCATCAAAATGGAGACCCCAATGAAACAAGATATCATTAATAATAGGATCAAATAACATGTATTCCTTCATGTCTTCATAGTAGCCAAAAAATATTAGTGGTCGACTCTTCTTCTCCATACTTATGTGTTTTTCATTTGGAATTAATTCCCATGCCACACTGCCAAATACTCTAAAACTAGAGGCACCGAGATTAACACAACTCCAAGATTCCTATGGAGTCATATGCAACACTTCTTTGTGAGGCATTCGATTCTTAATGTAATTGGCAGATTTTTTTTCTTCCACCTAGAAGCAAGATGACATGTTCTTGGATTGAATCATGCAACTCTCCATTTCTTTCAATGTCATGTTCTTTCTTTCAACAATGTCATTTTGTTGAGGGGTGCAAGGAACATAATGTTGACTTAGAATACCATGTTCTCTAAAAAATTCTTTGAATTCCTTACTGACATACTCCCCCCATTATCTATGCACATATTATTTATAGAACGAGAGCAATTCTTCTCAACAAAATATTTGAAGGTCTTGAAAGTGGCAAAGACCTCACTCTTGAACTAAATAAAGTACACTAAAGAGAGTAATGATAACTCATCAATGAAAGTAATTACATACTTATTCCTTGAAAACTCATGAGTTGGAAAAATCATGAGATCACTATGTACAACCTCAAAAGGAGTGGTATCATGCAAGGATTTTCATTTTGGTAAAGGATCATGATGTTGTTTTCCAAGAACGCATCTTGGACAAACTCCATCAGTACAAGAAAATTTAGGAAGTCCATGAACCAATTTTTGTGTGCTCAACTGCTGCAAATACTTGTAGTTTACATGTCCAAATATTTCATGCCAAATCCTACTCAAAGAATCATCATGTGCAATGAAAGAGAAAGAAAAAAAAGGATCAAAACCAACAAACATGTACTATCTAGTGCTATGATCAACTTTTCCTAAGGAAATAACAATGTCAGGATTTTGAAATACTCAAATGACTACATCAACGGGATAGAACACTATTGTTTTCTCACCACCAAAATGGAAAATATGATAAATTGAGAGTAAATTAGTAGAGATGTTAGGAGAAATAAGAACATTGTTAATGAACCCTTCATCTAATTACACAATGCTTGAACCTAAAACATCAATCTATGTAGAGTCTCCAATGGAATTCTGAGAAATGGTACAATCAATGGTTGAATGAATTAACTCATTGGAATGAGTCATATGATGACATTCACCTAAATTAAATATATAGCTATCTAAAGATGCATAGAAGGCCTAAGAAAATAAATCATGTCACTTACCTATAGAAGAAGGTTTGGAAACAAAAATCTTATGTCGTTGCATCGCTTCATTCAATGTTGTTACAAGGAAAATCTCTCTATGGCACGGGGTAAACAACAACAGACGAAAATGACTGCAGAAATCAAATCTAATATAAAGTATGTTATATAAACAAATATCCTAACAAGACCATATAAAGAGCTTGCATCGTCCAAATGTTCGATGAAGTCCACTGTTGAGCACCTGACTCAAAGAAATACACCTGCAACTTGTCTTCAACAACCAGGGAACACAAGTATATGGTCATAATATATAAGGTTAGAACATTCAATAGCATAATCCATCAACATTGATAACAAATATGCCCATGGAATAAAAATTCAAATATTTTCAAGATCTTAATTGGATGAGAAAAGATTATTTCTATTAAAATGTAATCAATAGAAGTGAATGAATTACAAACTTCTGTGTCAGAATGGATCAGAACCAAGAAAATAAGTCCCTTCCATCTAGGCCTCCACCACTTCAATCCTCCAACAAAGAAAAGCTCATATAAGAGAGACAATGAGGTTCTCAATCAAGTAGAGAAGAGCTTGGGGATTGAACAATGTGTTTATACTTAAAAGGACAAAGGGATTCAGACTCAATATGAAGTGAATAATTTCTCCAGAGTAACTTTTCTCTCAAAGTTGAATTCTTATCCTCTTTTCCACAACTTGGATATGGCCCATTTATATCCTTCAAGTGGAACTGAAGGGCCAAGTTGTAACATTTCCAGTATATGGAAGGATAAGGATCATGGATCTTGTGACGTGACATGGAAACCCGACATTATTTTTTAATTTTTGGCAGAAAAACCCGATGTACGCGGGCTGTAGTGGTGGAACTTGCATATAGACATGTTATATAATAGTCAGGGTGTGTATATGTGGAAAAATATTGTTTTTATCTCTAGGATTTATGAAAAGGGACTTTAAGTCTGCATCGAGAAATGGAAAAAGGCCTTTTGAGAAAATTTGCATAAGGTGAGGCAAATTTTTCTATAACAGGAAGGATTAGAAAACTTTCTGGTATTATGAGAGTTTACGAATGTCTTCTGAAAAGAGTTACTAGGTTTTCCACCCAAAAGAGAGCTAGAATTTACCATCGACTTAAAACCTTGAACTGAACTGATAACGAGAAAGCCTTATTGGATGTCGACTCCTAAGTTACAGGAGTTGAAAATGCAACTGAAGGATTTTTTGGTCCTAAGACTCATACGCCCAAGTGTGTCACCTTGGGGTGCTCCTGTTATATTCATAAGAAAGAAGGATGGGTCGTGGAGACTTTGTATTGACTATCATCAATTGAACAAGGCAACGATCAAGAACTAGTATATGTTGCCAAGAATAGACGATTTGTTTGACCAAATGAAGGGCACGGCTTTGTTTTCAAAGATCAACTTGAGATCAAGATATCACCAGTTATGGATCAAACATGAAGACATTCCTAAGACCACATTCTAGACGAGGTTCGCACATTACGAGTTTACCATTTTACCATTTGGATTGACAAATGCCCCAGGGGTATTCATGAGCTTGATGAATGGGGTGTTCCACAAATACTGGGACAAGTTTGTTCAAGTACATTAACAACATCTTGATATATTCTAGGTCAACAAAAGAAAATGATGAACATTTGTGCTTGGTACTATAGTGTTTAAGAGAAAACAATTTATAGGAGAAACTGTCGAAATGCTCTTTTTATCAATCGAGGATTCATTACTTAGGGAATTTTATCTGCGGTGAAGGCATCGTTGTGGATCCAATGAAGGTAGAGGCTATTATGGAATGGACTTCACCAAATAACGTACCATAAGTACATAACTTTATGGGTTTAGAAAGATATTATCGATGGTTCATCAAAGGTTTTTCGAAGATAGAAAATATGATCATAGAATTGCAGAAGAAAAACAAGAATTTTGTATGGACCAATAAATGCGAGGAATCATTTGGAAGGCTCAAGGAGTTGTTGACAAAATCTTCAATACTAAAATTTCCTGACATGGATGAGGAATTATTGGTATGCATAGACACATCCAAGGAATAATTAGGCGAAGTCTTGATGCCAGATGGTCGAGTGATCATGTACATCTTAAGGAAATTAGTAAAGCACAAGGATAACTATGCGACGCATGATTTGGAGTTATTGGCCATTGTGTATGACCTGAAAGTGTTGAGACACTATCTGATTGGATGGAAATTTGAACTAAAAACTGACCACTATGGATTGCAACATATTTTTAGGCAAAGTGACTTGAACGTGTGACAAAGGAGTTGGTCAGAATTGCTTAGAGGATATGATTTTAAGATTACTTACATAAAAAGGAACAATGAATAGAGTGGTAGATGCATTGATTTGGAGACCATGCATATTTTCGGTGATACCTCTTGAGAGGAATCTTTGAGAAAAAGATTCTAACTATACAGTTCGATGATGATTGGTATAAAGAGGTTAAGGAAAATATCAGACAAGACACCATGTTGGTACTAAAGTTTGAAGGATATACATTAGACAATGACGGATTGATGAGGTACAATAACCAAATTTATGTACTGACTAATGACGAATTGAGATGTTTGATCTTAACAGAACCTCGTAGAGCATTGTACATGTCTCATCCAGGAGTCATGAAGATGAGGGTAGACGTTAATCCCTTATTCTTCTAGAAAGGAATGAAGGTGGACATTGTTAGCTACGTGGCGAGGTGTCTGGGATATCATCAAGTGAAGGTTGAACATAGACATTTGGCAGGATTACTACAACCACACACTATTCCAGAATCAAAATGGGAAGTCATTTCAATGGACTTTATTGTTGGGTTTCTACTGAAGGAAAGGAGGAAGGACTTGATTTTCGTGGTAGTTGACACTCTGATGAAGAGTGGACATTTTATTCTTGTGCATATGACGTATTAGGAACCAAACATTGTTAGATTTTTTATCGGTGATATTTTGAGATTGCATGGAGTTCCTAAAAGGATCATATATGATCGAGGATCTGTGTTTATAGTACGATTTTGGACTAGTTTCCAAGAGGCCTTGGGAACCCAACTTAACTTTAGTACAATGTATCACTCGAAGACAAATGGGCAGACAGAAAGAACGAACCAAATTTTGGAATATATGTTGCGTATGTATGTGATGGACAAAAAAAAACGTTGGGAGGAGTTATTTCCACTGGTAGAGTTTGCATACAACAATAGTTATGAAAGAACCATTAAGATAACACCATTTGAGTTTCTTTACGGGTGATCATGTCATATGCCATTGAGTTGGGATCAAATTCAAGATAGGGTCCTCGTAGTACCATAAGCGATCCAAGAAATGGAAGAAAAAATGCAAACGATAAGACAAAGGATTAAGGAAGCGCAATATCGACATAAGAGTTATGTCAATGCTCATCACGTTGACTGTAATTATGAAGTTGGTGACCAAGTTTTGTTGCAGGTGAAACCACACAATATCTCAATTAATTTTGAAAAGGGTGTTAAAATCTCTCCTAGGTTTGTGGGACCTTTCAAAGTTTTTGAAAAGAAAGATATTGTGGCCTATCAACTAGCCTTTCTTTATTCTTTGAGGTGTATGCACAATATTTTTCATGTATTTGCTTTGAGACATTATGTTAGTGATCCTACACATGTGATTGACATGAATTCCTTGTAGGTGTTGGACGAGGGTGCACTCACGTCAGAGAGAATCCACATTCTGGACCATCACATTCGACAACTACAACGTCGAACAATTGATCAGGTCAAGGTCTAGTGCGACAATTATAACTTTCACTCAGCTACCTGGGAGGATGCATATGATATGCGCCAACAGTTTCCATATTTATTTGATAGTTAGAAATATAGATATTGTCGGATGCTTTATTACTACATTTTATATATTGTACAACTTTGGGACAAATTTTAAAACAAGAGGGGGTGTATGTAATAGCCCGCTCTTGTGAGCACATGTTATTGAATTATTCTTTGAGGACACTTTTGTGCAAGTGATCAAGTTTTAGTATATGATTTTTTGTTTCACTTATGGATTCTTGTGATGATGTTGATGGATTATGATTTATGTTGTTTTGATATCTATGTATTGACATATGTTATTCATGATTTTCCCCTGAGTGTGAAGGACACTTGATAGATTGAGGAAGTCGATGGCATCAATGGTCCTCCTTGGACTCTGGATTGAGTCAGGGAGTGGATTTTATTGGTTTGAGTATTTCATTTATGCATATGTAACATATGATCGATTATATTATGATGTGATTTATGGATCATTAACAGTGCTTTGTTGATGGATGTAGGATGATGATTTCTTGATAATATGACTCACATAAAGAATAATGGGGCCATGCAAATAAACTAGATATTGAGGGAGAGGTGTGGCAACATCCTTGTCACATCCTACTATCACTCTCGTTGTGGTTTGAATTGTAGATTAATGATTACCTAGTTTGAGAGACCCACTATGCCTTGAGGAAAGACTAAGATAGTCGCTCATGACGATTTCTAAGTGGCACACAATAGGGAAGGGTCCTTATTTCTTAGAAGCCTTTAGTCTCTCACGAGGTTGTCTGAATAGATTGTTGACTCCAAGGGTTGGACAACTACCAAAACTGGTAAAAGGCGAGTGACACCATTGGAGCACAGAGTGCATATTGAAGGGAACGTTGTGTAATTAAAAATTCGAATCAAAGGCAAGTGGCACCCATGGAGCACGGAGTGCGTCTTGAAGGGAACGTCACGAAATTAAAAATTGAGTCAATGAATCTAGGTGGCCTAGAAAACTTTGAGTGAATGTTAAAGATTGTAAAATATTGAGCGGTGATGAATTAATTAATTAAATAATGAATTTGTTAATAATAATTCCTAAGGGTCTAAGCCTTTGAAAATAAAAAATTAATTAAGCCTAAGTCTAGGTTAGTGAGAAGACTAAAAAATAATTTTAAAAATTAAATAATGAGGGGATGAAATAAATCAATTTAAGAAATCAAGGAACATAAAATAAATCTAAGGAGTGATTTAATACACATATGTGCAAGTAATTATCAAATCGGAATTTAAGATAAAATGGAATAAAGATAAAGGAATGGGTACGGATAGAAAAGAATATAGAGTCTAGTTAACAATAGTCTAACTAGGAGAAGATTCCTATTTTAACTCAACTCAGTTTTAGAAAGGCGTCGGTCATTAATTGGAAATAAAAGGATTAAAGGGACAACTAGGAGTGATTTTAGGAGATATTTTAGGATGGGTGAGGGAAATTGAATTTATTAAATTAAAATGTGGATTTAATTGTGAAAATTGGGGAAAGGGAGACAAGTGTAAGGGGGAGATAATTGTAAATTATTTTAATTAAAAAAATGAATTAATTGTGAAAGTGCGGGAAAATGCTATAAAACAAATGGTTGAGTGGAGAAATGGGATCACACTCATTATGAGTAATGTTATGCTGCATAAATTTTTACTGGTTTTACTTGTGAGAGTTGGGATACCCAGCTTGAGAGAGAATGGTGGATCTATCTTGAGAGGTGAGGTAGGAGGTAGAGGATTGTTGGTTGTGTGTGTCGCCCCTTTGCAGCTCAAGGGGATAAGGGTGAAGAAGAGTACCTCTAGAGTTGGTTGGGAGGTACCGATGATGTGGTGTTGGTTAGCAAGCAAGGAGACTTGTGTGCGCTCAACCAAGGATCAAGTTCAACTTCCATTACTTGTCCGCTGGTTCGACTTCCATACCTGCTCACCACGTTTGATAGTGTTCACTCAGTGATGTTATTCACTTTTGTATTTCATTTAAAATATTACCAGTAAATAAAATTGAGCTAAATGATTCTTCTCTTATATTCCCAAACATTGATTATGCATCTCGTTGCGAATTTCATCCAAATCCAAAATTCCCTTCTGCTTGAGTAGATTAGTTTCGTTAAAATGAAATTGGTTATGAGTGCTAAGAGAACATGTTATGTCTAGAATTTTTTCCATGGGATTGTGAGAATGTCCTTAAGATCCATGTTTTCTTACTGCTAAAGAAGAATTGAAATGAATTGACTAATGCCCCAACACTCTCGTTGCATTCTCGTCTTCTTTTAGTTGGGGAATCACGACAGATAAATAGGGACGCAACCTGTGATGATTATTGGTTTTTTTTCGTAGTTGTATTCCATGCCCCTTTTGGTTTGAGTGTAATTTTGGATGGAAATTTCAATGAGGGTTCTTCTTGGTAGCTTCAAAGGAATGTTGTAGTGATTCCATCAACAACAAATCATTTTTATTCCCTTTTTTATTGTGCCTTAATATTGTTTAACCAACAATTCATCTTTTCCCCTTGTTATTGTGCCTTCATATTGTTTTAGCTAGCCATTTTCTTCCTCCCCATTTCTATGCGCCTATGCACTGGAACCCAACAATCCTCTCAACCTCACATCTACGTTTTTCACTTTTATAACTTAGCTCTAACCTTACCTCTATGATTTTCCCTTAGAAGTTTTAATTTGAATCCTTACAACCTCTATGCTACATGAACCATATTGCCTTACAACTTGCCACATTACTACTCTTGATAGATAACCTGTTGGAGATACAATGCCTAATTCACGCTACACACCCGAATATTTTGATTACCTGCTTTTACTAATAATGAATCCTTGGTGAACGAACCAATGCTTTAGATACGTTGTGTTGTTTCCAACAAGAAATTTCCAGACACTGTTTAGACACAGGAAACTACAACAAGATGGTTATGCTTCCTTCGGTGGATAAACACTCTAGTATTACTATGCGCCATTGTGTAAAGTTGAATTACTCAACATTTTTTCCGTAGTCTTACTCTACACCCTTGTGCTAATTTCCTTAGAGGTTTTTTTTCTTAAACCTGTGGACCGGGTTTAACTGGGACTTACTCAGCATTCCCACAATGTTTCTCTGTGCCCTGGGCATTAAATTCTCTTAGTGTTTTTCTTCAATCCTCTGCAATTTTCAATGAGGAAAGTTTCCCGAAGAATGTGCAAACTTCATACTTCCTTCACCTTGGATCCTCTGTGATTTTCCATGAGGAAAATTTCCTAGCAAAGGTGCAACACCATGCATTCCCTCTCTAGGAAACACCTCCATGTTGATGCTTGCGATTTTCCCACTTGTAAGTTCAAGACGCCTTGGATGACATTGTTTAAAATTTATACCTTGTGTTTGTTGATATAAAGGAGGTGGTGAAGCTCAAGTTTATATATGTTATCCAGTTCCATTTTGAGATATGTATCCTGAGTTTTACAACATGTATATCGTGTACAAAATCCCTTGCTCAACTTCAATTTGAGTACTCAATTACCTTTTCAAATAGAAAAATAGCTTGAGTCTTTAACCTATGTACGCAAGCACACAACAAAATTAAAATTAAGGAAATCATTTATTGAAATGGGTTTATTGTAGTATTCATATTCAATGCACCCATTACCAGTACATAGTTAATTGCATTCAACGGGTCTATATTAGTCTTAGTGTTGTGTTTAAAGTGGCCACTGCCATTCTATTTTTTTAGTGTGTACCTCTTGCATTGTTACCGTAAGTTGAAAAACACCTTATTTTACTATTTTGGTTAAGGATTCATATTTTAAATAAAAATTGTTAAGCATGTCATAAATACAGCCAGTTTTAATGATATACAAGAGAGATCATGCATTATTGAGACTAATTTTGAAGTTGAATTGTAATGGTTAATTAGTTTCACCTCCTACAAAATGGGTAGTTAGGTGTTTTGTTTAAGGATTCATATTTAATAGTTACCTTCAATAGGTCGGTGTTATTTTTAGTGTTTATGTTCAATGTGGCCATTGGACTTCTATTCTCAGTGTGTTCTGCTTCATTGTTGCATCTCTTATTTTATAGTAGTTTTCTAAACATTTTAGTTGGTGTTTTGGTGAAGGATTCATTTCTAAAAGGAAAAGTGAAGTTTCTCATGAATTCAGTGAGTTCTTGTAATGCAGTTAGTTGTTGTAATGGTATATCAAAGAAATTATGTTTTATTGAGATTGATTTTGGAATTGAAATGTTAATGAATAAACAATTGAGTGATTTGTTTCCCTGGTGCAGTGGATTATGCTGATGATTAAGTAATTAGATTTATTTATGCTATGGACTAATAATAATGCATAATGATTACGCTTTTAGATTACTCGGACACATTGTAATAATGTTGATGTATGATTCTTAAGTGATTAGAATAATTGTTTGCATTGAATGATGTGGATTTATGTTTAATTCAATAATTAGATCACACGCGCACCTTGAAAATAATGTTGATTTATTGTTGAATTGATTAACCGCACACCTTGGGAAAAATAGATGTTTGATTTTGTGCCATGAAATCAAAATAAAGTTGATTTTGTTTCTACCTTAACTTATGTTGTTATATGATTGATTTATTAATTAAATTCTGTTACTCCATGAATAGTAATGAAGTTGATTGATTGAGCTAGTTGGTTTTTCAACTTGATTGTGTTAGTGGGATGTAGACACCTCCTTGTTCCTCAAAACAATCGCTAGCCCTGAGACCTTAAGTCGTCAAAATCAATCAAATGAATCATGGGCTTGATCATTTCTTATGTGTCTTGGAAATACTAACCTTGCAAGGTAGGTTGGTCGGGTAGTCTTTTAAATGCTCAATGACATGGTTGATATTTCAATTCTATATTAGTTCGATCAAATGTGATGTGTTGATTATGTCATTGATAGTTATGTTGATGCGTTGGTTATGTCATTATTGATTACAAGGATCAATTACTTGTAATTCTTTTGATTATGATTTGATTTTATTATGCACTGCTATGAAATGTGTGTAGACGGTAATTTCATAATGCTTTAAAAAAAATTACCTATTGAGATTCTCTTTTCCTAATCATAATGGAGGGGTTGTTACACTTATTTTTCCATCTATCTAAGGCATCGTTAGAATATATGTCACATGACTTGACACTCCAACTTAAATACTTGTCTACGGTGGGGTTGATGTAGACCTCTCTATGCCTAGTGACCTTGCAAACATTCTCAACTTCCGAGCTCTATGCATCTTTGTTGACAGGAGCATTGTAGAGGTCACCTTCATATGGATCCAGTGGGGCGACCACACGCAGGGTGTCAGTATCAAATGACATTTGGTGCTTCTTCAAATTCAATGCTGCATTGTTTTCAAAGGCCTAGTCGATTCCTAGCAATACATGGTAGGGATATGGATCATCCATTATTTCAATGACTTCAAAGTTGGAGTTGAATTTTAACCCTTCTATATTTACCTCAACTTGCTCAAGCTGAGAGATGGGGTATATCTTATACTTGTTGGATAATCAAAGCTAAATGGGTTTCCACACCAACTTTGGTTTCTCCATTACTTTCTAGGACTTCTTGGGTAAAATGTTCACATCGGATCCTAGCTCCAACATTACTCCATCCATATCATACCTTAAAATCTCTACAGTCATATTAAACTAAAAACTAGTGTGCTTCTACTTGATGGCATGGTAAACATCCCTTTCTAGTAGCGAATATGTAAGGGTGGTATCATCTTATTGTTCTTTCATGGAAGTAGTTAACATCTGAGTCAAATTACTCACATCTTTTGGATTTCTTAGAAAACATAAATAAAAGTGAAAGAATTTACTGACTTGATATTATTCTTCTACCATTTGATTGAGGTCACGCAATGCTTCTATGTGCACTATAAGTTGCAATTATGCTTGCCAGTATTCATAGGCTTCCCACTCAGCACATCACAAAATTGTCTGTCTACGTGCTTCTTCTATTGGTATTTTAGTGGTGCACTAGATTTCTTCATGCACATGACCTTCCTCCAAAGACCTTTGCATCACCTGTTGTATTTCTTCACGCACACATTCCTCCCCCAGAGACCTATGTATTCTCCGATGTACTTCTTTTCGGATCTGAGATTCTTCTAGTGACCTCTGTGTCACCCTTTGAACTTCCTCTTGGACCCATTCCTCTTCAAGGGACCTCTGAGTGACACATTGTAGTTACTCTTGCACTTTGTTTTTCCTTCAAGGCTCATTGCGCATCGAATCGAGACTACTACTACTGAGCCACATCAAACTTAGGAGGTGGATGGGGGGACTTCCTAATATTTCCCTTTTCATTTTAACCTGAACTTTTGAAGTTTGGGTTATGAGGTTTCTTTTCAATTTACTAGATAAGAATAGCATAGGTAGGATCACTGAGAGAAACACAATCACAAGATACATATCATTTATCTCGAGAAACCCTCATGGGGGAGAAAACCCAACAAAAACTTCCTTAATAGAGATAGCCAATATAATGCCAATATAATAAACCAAAACACTAGAGAATATCCAACACTAAGCAATGCGCCTCTTTCTTCATTGTTCTCCCAACAATAGCTACCAAACTTGCACACTTTATGAGTGAATGAGTGAGTGAGATAATGAGGCATTGGATTCCTTTATTTGTACAAATTGGCAAGTGTTGAAAAGGTGTCTCTTCACTGGACAAGGCCGACTTGTATTCTTAGTGGGTAAAGCCACTTTAATTAGCCTGAGGGCCGACTTCTCAATTTGCATATTATATTTAGGGTTTAACCAATCCAAAAAAGGGGATTTGGTCAATTACGATTGTTGACATGATCAATACACAAAAGGGGATTGATATAATGAATAATAACTCAATAATAAATAGAATACTCTTTGGATTTACAATATTTCAACACTAACCCTTAACAAGAAGGGTATTATACAACATCAACGAGAGAGAGAGATGGAAGAAACATCAACAGTATATGGAATACTAACTGGAATATCTATAAATCATCAGAATTTTTTATCATCATCATCGTTCACAACATGGAATTAGATTAGCATCTTCATCCTCATCAGGATGAGGCTAAAGTAACATCATCAACATCTTTAGCATGAAATTTGAAATAGCATCATCATTATCTTCTTCAACAAGAAGTTGAAGTGGCATCATCATCATCATCATCTCTAGCAAGAAGATGAAGTGGCATCATAATCATCATCTCCAGCAAGAAGCTAAAGTGGCATCATCATCATCATCATTTTCAACAAGGAGATGAAGTATCAACATCAATAGGATGAAAATATCACCAACACGAGGCTGGTACAACATCATAAACAATGCGAGGATTCTATATCATCAATAACAACATCATCAACAACACGAGGTTGATACATCATCATCAACAACAACATCATCACTGTTATCTCCTCAAATAAATCAATTGAGATTTTGCATTTTAGGTGATAGGAAGTCTTTTAAAACGATACTTTTCAAAATTTTCAAAGTTTATTTCTCAAAGCTTTACGCATGTAATAAAGTTTAAATAAAATATTGTTCAGTTTCTATATGATCTAATTCAAATCTCAGGTTTCGGTGGCTTAGGTGAACATTTCGATTGTTCATTAGCCACCGAAAGCCTTAGCTTTCAGAAGCTTAAATAAAGGAATCCAGGGCCATTTTAGCCACTGAAATCGCTGAAGCAGGGAAAGACCCAGGATGTCCTATCACACGTTTCGACTGACGGGTTCGACGTTTCTATGATTACACAAGCTTCCGAAAAGACTGGAGAAAGAACCGTTCATGACCGGAAGCTAATCCCTCTGTGATATAAGCGAATCTTTCCAGATTTTTATATCATTAAGCCATGTGCTTACATACCCTCCATTTCTTTTAGTTATCCGCCATGACTGCTAAAAAACATCAACCATTCTAGCGCACCCCTTTTAATTAGTCCCACGTTCTAAAGATCACCCCAATTATCTCATTTCTATCATGACCGAGCCGATTTTCGCTAATTCTACGCGGTGTAACTCTCCCCCGAAATCTGCTCCTTTGATTACAGGTGTGTGAAAACATTGTGGCAAATGAAGAAAGGAACGTCAACCCTGAGGAAAGAACTCAACGACATCGGTTACCTGGAATCACACCTGGAGGTATGTTAAATGTTCAAGGATGGAGGGTGTTACAATTTTTGCAAAAAAATACAGAGTTTTCATCAGCAGGTGGTAGAGGCCTTTGCCCTCAATTTCGATGGAAAGAAAGCAATCATCATCCAAGATGAATTCAAGATAGATGAAGCCCTCATAGCCGAAGTGACAGAGCTTCCAATGACTGGAGAGAAATGGTTTAGAACTACTGTTATTAAGAATGTTGAATTCATGACTTATTTAAAACCAAATCATAGGGATTTGATATGGAAGAAAGATATTCCTATATCTTTCCTTGAAGAGAAATGGCAACAGTTATTAAAAGTTATAATGGTTTATGTAACTTGTGATTGACGATACAACAGGGTGATGATTTACCATTTTAAACTTATAAACCATTTGACTAGTAGAAACCCACTCAATCTGCCCTATTTCCTCCACCGAAGTTTATCCAAGATGGCTCATCAGGTCAAGGCCAAACCTAATCAAGTTGCAGGTAGATTATCCCACCATAGTCTAATCAAACTTTTGGTTTGTGAGCTGTTGCAAAGAAGAGGTAAGGAGTGGAATTACTTCTTATTCTGGAATGACTTCCAGACTAAGGTTCAGTCAGAGGGAAAAAAGAGTCCTCATTCCAAGAAGTCCTCCACTCCCATAAGTGGAAAGAGGAGGAGGAGAGATATCTCTCCAACCCCTGTTAATCAACCCTCTCCTTCCTCCAAGCTGGGAAAAACTAAGAATAAATTAATTTTCAACAGTGAAGAAGAAGAGGCCAAAGAATCCCCAGTGAACAAAAACATTCTTAATCTTCCTTACACAGACTCAGAGAATGAAGGGCACCAAATTGAAACAGGGTACGAGGATTCAGTTACCACAGGGAGTGAAAATTCTGTTTTTCTGGATATATACACAACAATTTATGAGAACCTTCCATCACGTACACCTTGAGAATAACAAGAACCACAAATTACAGATGCCTAGTCTAGCAAATGAGTGAAGCATAGTAAATCAAAAGAAATCAAGAAGCTCAAGAAGAAGCTAGCTGAGAAAGAAGTGCTAGAAAGGGTAATAAAACCAGGTATGAAACTCTATCAAAATTTTTTGCAGAAAGTAACTCATCTTTGGAAAGATTAGCCCATGAAAGCATAAAGGAGAAGAAAAAGAAGGACAAGATTGTAAAAGACTACAACAAATTATGGAGAGTAGCTTAGGCTTTGAAGAAAAAGGTCAGGGCTTTGAGGAAAAATGTTATGTCTTCAAAACACCAGGCCCATGCTTCTCTTGAGACCCTTGCAGAGGTGGCTGTTCAGTGCAATGAACCAGAGGCAGCTAGTAACCCTACAAATTCTGAGTAAGATGCAGAAGCCTAAAAAGATCCATCCTAAGGTGTTTTTGAGGTAAGACAAGGGTATTTTTGAAATTTTGTTAATCTCAGATTTTGGTGGCTTAGGCGAACATATTGATTGTTCATTAGCCACTGAAAGTAGAACTTTTGGTAGCTAATTGGCCCAAATTCTATCTACTCTAGCTACCGAAAGCACTGATAAGGCATAAAGCTAATGTTTTTGCACAGGTCCAAGTTTTCCTTGTTCAAAATCCTCAAAAATGGTTCCAATCGATGGAAGATAATTAATGACATATTTATCAAGAGTTTGTTTTGGTTTTGAAGATGCTCTACAAGACATAAAGGTAAACAATGATTAGCTATTTTCAAGGATATAAGACTGTTTGACTGTCAACATGTGTCAGGATCGACTCCTCCCATATCACATGAGTTCCAACAGCCTTGGAAGGCTTACTACACCTGCCAAGAATCTGAAGAACATAAAGATCAGTCTAGAATTTGAATTGATCTAGTTTATAGGATCTTTATCTACTTTCTTGGGCTAGTTACTGATTTTCTATTTTTGGCAAAATTCAATCCAGTAATCTAGGATCTAGAATTTTTTTGTAAAAGGCTATAAAGCCAAGAACATTTGATGAACACATGGTTCGATTTTGAGTTCTATAATCTACTGTTATTGTAAAAAGACACTTTCTTTAATATATTAAGCCTGCAAGCTTCTTTCATTTGTTATTGTCAGACTCTCCCTCATCTTTGTCTATGCATATGAGTTGAAATCATTCTTTTTTCTATGTTTAATGGTCCCATGGTAACTTTCATCTTCATTTTGACTGTTAAGAAAGAATCATAAGCATATTTGGCTAGTTTGTTGACCCATCATATATATTGCCTATGTATGTTCTGGTTAACTCATTGGTTTTCTTATCCATTTGATTTACAAACCTATCTGATAATAGCTTCTGAAGGCCTTGTATTGCATGAATATAGCTAGACTGTCTTGAAGATATAATCCAGTGATTAATATATTCATCTTGATCCAAACCCACACCCATTATTGAGAAAATAGTTACAAAAAGGTTAAGTTACCAAGCATCTCTGATATACAACCTAGGAAAGTTTCCTAGAGTGCTAACAATCACAACACGAGGTTGGGGCACCATCAACATTATCACTAGGTTGGAAATATTCATCATGAATTTGAAATCTCAACAACATCAACACAAAGATGGAAATATTCAGAATGAAGTTGGCATCACAACAAGATCAGCGCGAAGATGGAAATATTCATAACAAATCTGGAATCACAACAACCTCAACACGAAGCTGGAAATATTCAGCACTGGGCTGGCATCACAACAACACTAGCATGAATATGGAAATCTCCATCACTAGGATAGCATCACAACATGAACATCATATATAAACAGAATGAGGTAGGTGCAACAACATTTTGTGGTACTCTGACAGTCCCTAAGGAGTTGACTAGGAATCATAAGATTCCCTAGGATATAAAATCATAGCAGAGCTACCACGTGGCACTCTCACAGACCGTCATTACCAGACCTTCAAGATCTACCCAAGAATAATAAGATTCCCTAGGATTATAAAAATTCTAACAGAGCTACCACTACTGACCATAGATAGCATTTACATGCACAAGTACTCGGATAGACCCAAAGAATCTTCCCAGGGATGATCAGTCCCCTAGGATATAAAATCCTAACTGAGCTACCCACTATTGGTTGGGATACCATAGTATAATCAACACTACTCCCCCTTTCAAGGGAGGTACTTTCCTACTATACCAAGCTTGTCTCGAAAGTGCTCAAAATTTACACGAGACAGAGGCTAGTTCAACAACCTGCTCATGTGTGCCAATATATTGGAGCTTTAAAGATCTCCTCTACATCATATCATGAATGAAGTGATACTGGATCTGTATGTGCTTCGACTCATCATGGAGCACATCATTTTTATACAACTTTGGTTATCACATAGGATGACGGTGGCTTCCATATCCAGATCAAATAGATCTGTCAACAACATCTGAAGCCATATGGCTTCACAACTAGCGGAACATGCAAAAATGTATCCATGCTGAGATAAATACTTGATTGCTTCCTACTATGCCATGAGATCATGGTTGAACCCCAACTGAAACAACATCATGAGGTGCTCTTGCTATTAGAGACACTTGCATCCCAATCTGAATTGATATATCCACTTAGTCTGAAGTCATGATCTCCATTATAACTAAGACCAAAATCCAGTGTACCCTTAAGGTATACCATCATATGTTTTGTATCAACAATGTGAACACATCTGGGTTCTAGCAAAAATTGAATGAAGGTGTTCACAACAAAACATATATCTGTCCTGGTGTTCATCAGATACATCAATGATCCAATGATCTGTTTGTACAACATAGCATCAACCAACTTCGACGAAGTATCAACCAGGAGATTCAACATTGTTTCCATGGATGTATTCATGGATTTGCAGTCCAACATTTCAAACCTCTTATGTATTTCAAATGAATACTTCCCTTTGTTAAGGAAGATCTTCTTTGGGCTCTGTCAAACTACAAGACCTAATGCAATAGGTATTTCATACAAATTCTGTAGTGAGTTTCTTCTGCAATCTGTGATGATATTTTCTTCATCTGTCAAGAATACATCATCTACATATAGTAGCAACATCACTGGATCATCATTCATAACCTTGAAGTAAAGGTTAGAATCAAATTTATACTTGGTAAATACCAAACTCGTTAGGAAACTGTCAATTTTTCCATATCAAGCTCTAGGAGCATGCTTCAACCTGTATGGAGTCTTCTACAACCTATAGACCTGATTTTTTCTTTCTTCAACTTCAAATCAGTTTTTCACATTACATTGTACGAATCTAGTACACTTGCTTAGTTCCAAATCAATTTGCACAATCATGTACTAGCTCTATGTTCTCTCTGCAAAGCACTATTTGACTTACTCTCTGAGAGTATGTCCTCTACTCTCTCTGCAACTATTCCTCTAGAAGTGGGACTCTGCACCTGTAGTTTCTCTAAAGTTAAGAATGGTTCCTCCATTCTAATTGTGACTGTTGAAATATGTAAGTAACTCCTTTATTTCATCATGACAACAAATTCATATGAAACTAAGAGTGGCTGAATAATTGATACTGAAGATAGATCTTATTATTTCATGGAGGTAACTCTATATTTTATTTTAGTCATGTCTCCATAACCCAACTAATGTACTGCACCAATTGCAACTCAATTTTAAATATGGAGATTTTCCCCCTGTATCCCATACTATATATGAATCATGGTTGTTTTGGTTGTCTTCATGAATACTAGAATTGTTTCTTCAAATACTGGAGTAAGTATATCATCATAGTCTTCTCCCTCTTAGATATCATTTTTGGAATTAACTGCGTAGTGTAAGTCATTAATCTATGACTCATATCCATGAGTATTAGTCACAATTGACCAATAATTCTCATGATTTGAATAGTCCACTTAGCACTCATTTCATCAGGTGATGTTCACATGGGTGAAGAAATGGGATTGAAACCAATGAAATGAATTTCATAGCATCAATCATCACTTCTAGGGCTTGCACCCGGTAACCAGGACTTCCCAGGTGGTCACCCATCCCAAGATGCCTCTAGCTCAAGCACGCTTAACTGTGGAGTTTTTGCCACAATCAAGCCCACTTAGCTTGCTACCCCTACCCCATTTTGAAAACCTTAGTAAGTATTGTGCCTTATGAACTATCCAGTTAGAGCTCCCTTCACTCTTATTATTTAAGCATAGAGCGGCTTCCACAGTGCAACATATTAGATATCATTTTCGGGATTAAATGCGTAGTGTAAGTTGTTAGAAAAACAGGACCGTGGAGCAATAAAATAAAACAAATGTAGAAACAAAAACACAGAAGACACACAATACAAGATAGACACAGATTTACGTGGGTCACCCAGTGTGGGCTACGTCCACCA
>CBVK0102278253.1:0-10498 GCA_900067695.1 Picea abies | reverse complement strand
TATAAGAGGTTTTCTTTTCTCCCTTAATATATTCAAATTCTTATCTTGATCAAGGGTTTTACTTTTTATCCCTTGGATGACCTTCAAAGCTTCCAACCTATCCATTATTTTTCTCATCTCTTCACAAGTCTCTTCTAAGGCCTTTTCATCGTAAGTCCTTCTCCCATTGAAGCTCCCAAGCTCCACTCTCTTTGTATATTCCATTTATACACTCTCAGTGTCCAACTTCTTATTTACACTCTACATCTCTACCCAACTTCATCTTTGAACTTGTCTTCAAATGCCCACTTCTCTAACTTTTTCCACTTAAATTTATCTACAATAGTTCTACTAAGATTCCACCTTTGTTGGCACTATTGCTTCCTCAAATTTCTCAAACTTCACTAGACAAATATACTCACAAATACAATTATGGATTTGTCTCAATATTCCACACAATCTATCCAACAACAATTGGGGTTCTTTTCTTCCTTTTTATGGCCTTATTTGGTCACATTTGACTAGATATGCCTTGTTGGCCATTTAGTAATGCATATTTTATCATTCCTCCTCATCCTACATATAGTTTTGAGTTTTAAAATAGGTTCACGCAAGTTTCCTTTGAGAAACATGTGGGCTTCCCTCGATTTTCTTCATACGCCACATGAGCTTATTCAAAAAATCCTAACAAAAAATTAGTGTGCTTTAAATGCATGCCCCGAGTGGATAACACAAGGTCCATACACATGTATAGTCCATATCTCCATCCCCAACTAATTTAACTTATTTTTCATGGTATAAATATGAGTTATTTGTTGGGAGAAGGGTTTAGAAACCATTAAGAGAAAGAATGTGCCGGAGAAATTCTTAGATGATAAATCTTGATTTTTTATTACTTTTCCCTCATTAGAGCCCCCTAGTTCTAAATTTATTTATAGCTTTGAGTTGGGTCAAAACCTCTCTTAATTTTCTCAACCATAGTAAAGTTGGAGATAGTAGGTGGAGTAAAAGAGGATGAGTAGTACAAGTATGAGGAACCTGAACTCAAGTGACAAAGGTGTTGGCAACATCAATTAGGTGTAATATTTTATTTTTTGTTCATATTCAATTAATTTACGAAGATCTCTCTTCTTCTTCCCCCCTCCCCCCCCCAAAAAAAATAAAAAAAAATAAAAAATAAAAATAGGATTTTCAATGTGTTTGACTATGTTCTTTTGATTTATGATATGAGGATGAGCTAAATTCATGAAATTAGTTAGAAATAATGTATTGTGAATTTATATTATCCTCTTATGTATTTATCGTAATTCATGCTTATATGAATATTTGTATTTGAGAAAGGTATATTCCTTTCTTTGCATGCACATCTGAAGAAATATTAGAACCGTAAGAAAGTATTTGGGTTGCAAACAAAATATATAAAGGGATCCATAATCTGATTAGGGTATTTTTCCACCGTCTCATCTTAGGTAGTATTGAACCCTAGTCATTAGGGAATTTTCCCTAAAAAATAAAGGGTAATTTTGTCGAGGAGAAATCTATGATTTCTTCCTATTAAGGTTTCATTCCTCTATTTTTTTTCCATATTTAAAGTTTGGTTTGAATTTTATGTTGGGAAATTGGCTGTCATTGATGTCAACCCTAAAAGAAGCCTAGAAGAAAGTCCAAAATCCCCTAGAAGTGATGATTTTATTTGAAGGAGTCACCAAAGTGCTCCCCTTATGGCATATCTCTAAGCATGGCCCTCACGAGAAGATGCTTTGAATAAGCATACACGAAGCCCTAGTTTTTAAGCAAATAAGTTACAATGTATCGCCAAAGAAGCCCTGAGAATATGGTTATGAATCCCCATAGGTTTGGTCATGAAGTCTAAATTTGATTGAAGAAAACGAGTATGAAGTACATTACAAATACATGAAAAATATCAATGGATTGATAGTCCTTGTCAAGTTGTTTCCAACGATAGGTAGCATGCCACATGGTTCCTCATGGTTGATGAGATATGCATTCTTAAAGATGACCATGTAAGGTATGGTCAAGAAGCCCTAAAGAAGCCCCAGAAGTGTGGTAAAGAAACCCCATAAGTAAATAAATGAAGTCTCTAGATTCAACCCTAATTGTACAATGAACTAAATATGAAATTAAGAGTAAAGGACAAGTTGGCCCTACAAGAGAAATTAAAATTTGCCCCTAAAAAGTGGTGCAAACAAGAAGTTATAGGTAGGCCCTAAAGTTAAGTAAAGGAACCGCTTGGAAGGGTATAAATACACATTAAGAACCTCTCATTTTCATCATTCAATCTTGTGATCTCTTATCACAAGCTTGGTAGAAAATTTCAGAGGGAAGATGAAGTGAAGAAGGGAGAATTTCCAAGGGAAGATGAAGTCTTATGATGATGTGTTCTAAGGTATGTTCTTTAAAGGTCATCTTGGATTTTTTTCTATAAAGTTTTTTATAGAATGATTTAGATAGATAAAATTGGAGGTTATTGTGAATACATATCAAGGTATTTTTGGTAGAAATTTCATCTTCTGGGTCGTCTTATGTTTGGAGATACACTCTGTTGAAGATAGGGTTTTTGACGAGTCCTATAAGTAGTCTCAAACAAGTGTTCTGGGTAAAACAATCATAACTTCTTCATACATGATCCAAATTCTATGAGAAAAATTTCATTGGAAAGAGTACATTCCTTGGTATAGTTTTTGTGAGTTTTAGGATCAGATATTAAATATTGAGTAAGTGGCATGTTGTACAAGTTCGCTCTCTAGAATAGGCAAAAATTCAAGAGGGTTTTCCATTTTCGCTATATCTATTTTTCAGTGATGAATCAAGGTGAAAAACTTGGAGGACTTTCAAAGAAGATATCAAAGAAGATTGGGTACAAGTTTCATACCTTGATTCATTACAAGTATGTAGTTATACTTGTTGGAAGTTAGGGTTTGTGACTAATCTAGAAACTAGTCCCAAACAAGTGTTCGAGATAAATTTAAGAAGTGATGTTGGGGTTTATATGTGGACCAATGTGGACCTAGGATCTTTATGAGGAACCGATTTCTATATGGACCCAGTTTTTATGTATCAATTATAGTGACATAGACAGTGAGAAAAATTATCTTCAGTTAAAGTCACTTGTGAGTAGCTTGGCGTTAGCATTTGTTGTATATTTGTGTGAGATATTTTGAGTAGAATAGTTGAGGAAGGTGTGATGATCATATATCTCATGCACTATGGTTTTCACATATTGAAAGGTATGTTTTCCCTTTTGTTTTGAGGATTGTATATTGGATGTTTTGGCATATTCTTTGATTCATGTCTTGAAGTTCTTTTCACATGTTTAAAGCATATATTGGCATATGGTTTGATACATACCTTGGTGATTTTGGGGATATTATTGGTGATCTTGGAATGAGATTTATGTGGTTATTGGTTTGAACCAACTTTGATGATGTATTAGTATCAGTGACAAAAAAAATGACAGGTTGAGTCTCTTATTTATGATGATGATGATGATGATGTATCAATATCAGTGACAATTATAGTGGCAAGTTGAGTCTCTCATTTATAGTTTTGGGTGGTAGGGTAGCACACAGGAATATTGGTGTCTTAAGATAGCATGTTGGTTCTTGCAGGGGAGTTACAAATTCCTTTGAGTTCATAATCATAAAACTAGGGGGTTGGAGCCTCCTTCCAATTGGAGCTGGAGAATCTAGAGAGTTGGAGCTTCCTTCATGTTGGAGCTTATAAACTAGGCGTTTGGAGCCGAAGAATTTGGGGAGTCATATATTCCTTTATGTTGGAGCTTATAAATAGGGGTTTGGTGCCTCCTTCCAGTTGGTGTTGGAGAAGTTTTGAAGTTGTTTTTTTTAGTGAATGTAATTTTCAAGATGTGTATTAAAAAGCATTCCATGGTTTTCTCCCATTTGAGTTTCCATGTAAAATTCTTGAGTGTTTCATATCTATGGTTATATATTTATGATATATTGAATGCAATCATAAGTGATACAATGTTTATAACTTAATTTTTACATGTTGTGATAAAAAATGGTAAAAATTTCTCAATAATGATTCAACCCCCCTTAGTATTGGTGAATATTCCAACAATTGGTATATGGTGCTCAAGAATGAAAGTATTTCTATAGGAATAGGGGTATGATGTTTGACACTCAATTGTTATAGAACACACTGCTTAAAATAAATCTCCGAAGATGGAATCCAATAAGAAATTAAAAAGGAACATCAAAATAACAATGGATTCTATCTTGGATGGATTACCTGATTCGGTAAAGTTCAAAGTAGGACAATGCTCATCATCCAATGAACTTTGGGATAAAATGCATAATCTATACTCTAAGGAATATCCTCTTATCACAGATATTGGGCATGTTGATCGAGATGTTGGGATAGAACGAGAAGAAAGAAGATCATCATGTCAGATAGATCCAGAAGAAGAACTTGAAAATGACAAAGAATATTATGAAGAAGAAGGTGAAGTAGATATTGAAGAAGAACTAATCAGTGCCTTAAGTGAGACTAAAAGAGAAATGAAGGAAAGAAAGTACCTCAAGGAAGAATTGATCAAAGACTCTAAATAAGTCCAGTAGATTGTTATAAATCTAAAGGTCCAGTTAGAAGAAGCTAGAAGGATTGAAGAAACACTCAAAAATAAGTTGAAAGAAAAGAAGTGTTTGGAATCAAAAATAGTATCACTAAGAAAGGAAGCAGAGAAGAGAGAATTTTTTTTGACAACTCATCTTAAAGAAATATCTGAGGACTTAAACAAGATTGAAGAAAAATTTAGTGAACAAGAAAGAAGACTTGAAGAAGAAATCATCTCCTTGAAAACCCAATTTGAATAAGCCAAGAGAATGGAAGAAGTAATGAAGATCTAGATGATGAAGAAAGAAGAACATTGTGAGAAGATTGAAGAAGAAGTTGTCTCATTGAAGGTTGAAGTTGGTAAGATCAAAAAGAACTTGAAGAGATCTCAATTACAAGAGACATTCTCAGCTGTCAAAAGTCACCATTCGATAAAACATGTTTTGGATACATTCATGATCCCTCGTTGAAAAGAATATGTAAATTCCAATAACAACAAGAGCATTGAAGAAAGAGGAAGCTCCACATCGCTAGTAAAGAAAGATAAAGAAAAGTGTTCCAGGTTGTCGAAAAGGAAGAATGAAGAGAAAGTTAAGAATTGTGCAAACATTCTCAAAGGAAGGGATCATGGTCAACAAGTTTCAAGAAGGAATGAATGCATAATAGGTATATCTCCAAGAATACCTTCTATATACATGCATCAAATAAGCTTCAATCATTGTGAAGGAAACAACATAAGAGAATATTACAATCATCTAAGGAATTAATTAAGAAGGAATACATAAAAAAGAGGATCATTTAATTCTAGGTATCAAAGTTTCTTTTATGGTTATTGTTTTACTTGTAATAACTTTGGACATAAATTTGTAGACTGCAGAGCGTATGGAAGAAATGTTCAAAAAAGAGGTGTTTATGTGGATCCCTACAATATTGAATGTTACAAATTCCACAACTATGGACACATAGCTCATGATTGTAGAAGAATGTTGAAGTATTCCTTGAAGGAAAACATTGATGTCAAATATAAGAAGGTTTGGAGAAGAAAGAAAAAACAAGAAGAGTAGGTGACTGAAGAACTCCAAAAAATCACTCACAGGATTGCAGATGTGCAAGATCATGATGAATCTATAGGTAAAGAGGAAGATTCCAAAACTCAAGAGAATGATCCTGTGACAGATAAATCTTATATACTATTCTAAGCCATTAATCTTGGAGACTCCCAGGAAACGTGAATATTGAAGAGAGGGAGTCTAAGAAGAAATAACTATTACATATTGGAGAACTATCTTTCGGGTAGTCTAAAGTGTTTATTTACAAATTTTGGGAAGGAAGATTAAAATTAGTTTGATGGCATAGGTCTAGAATGTCTCGTGACAGATTAGTTGATTAAGGAGAAGTTTTCGAAACACATCCCCATGCAGGTATGAAGTGGTCAGCTGGAAGTTACAAAGAATATCAGTGGCACACTCTTGAGGAAAAGATTCATGATTGTATAAGAGGATTCCAAGAATTTATTCAAGCAAGGATAAGATTCATGATTGTATAAGAGGATTCCAAGAATTTATTCAAGCAAGGATATATTCATTAGAGATTCAAGAATGTGTACTTGTTGCACACTTGTGGAAATATTTGATTCAGAATGAGAAGTAGGAATATGTAGTGATCATTTTTAGTAGATTCGAAGAAGATATTGGTAATAGTAAAGTGACATATGGGTCATCATTGTGTGTAGTTGAGTAGTAGTGTCATGACAAATTTTGTGACACATGTACAAATATCTTATCATTTTGTAGGTCTAGCGGATGATACATGATTGTGGATGAATGCATGAGCTTAGGGAGATATTTTTGAATGGTGTTGATTATGTCATTGATGTCAAATGAAGACATGACATAAAGGAAAATTGACATGAATTATTTTCACATACATTAGTGGATTACAATAACATGAATTACCAATGGAAAATAATCCCCAGAAGAGAGGAAAGGAAACATATACAAGAAGCCCCACAATTAATCTATATGACATATTGTAGAGAAGAAAGGGGGAGATAAATTGTCAGAAGATAGGGGGAGAAACCATTAGGAGTCATATTATTAGAGAGAAAGATCATGGGAGAAATATCAAAATCAAGAATACATGGGGAGATAAATTGTCAGGGTGAGTTACCCTTTGTCATTAATGTCAAAGGGGGAGAAAAAGAACAAAAACATGAAGATAGGGGAGTGCATGAAGACAGGGGGAGTGCATGAAGACAGGGGGGAAATGGTCACATGGGGAGTATGAGTCTTTCCATCAATGCCAAAGGGGGACATTGTTGGAAAATTGGTTTCCATTGATGTAAACCCTAGAATAAGACTCAAAGAAAGTTTGGAATCCTATAGAAGTGATGGGTGTATTTGAAGAAGTCTCCAAAGTGGTCCCCTTATGGAGTAGATTTAAGCATGGCCCTCATGAGAAGACTCTTTGAAAAATTATACAAGAATACCTAGAAATATGGTTAAGTGGTTAATAAGCCCCAAAGATGTGGTCATGAATCCTGAAGTTGATTGAAGAAAAAGAGTATGAACAACATTGAAAATGCATGCAAAACATACATTGATTGATAGTCCTTGTCAAGTTGTCTCCAACGATAGGTGGCATGCTAAGTGGTTCCTCACGGTTGAGGAGTTATTCCCTCTTAAATATGAAACCCCAAAGTATGTTCAAGAAGCCCCAAATCTAAGGTCAAGAAGTTATAAGTTGTCCCTAAAGTCAAGTATAGGAGAAAAAGTTGTTGCAAACAATAAGTTACAAGTCAACCCTAAAGTGAAGTAAAGGAAGTACTTGGAAAAGTATAAATACACATTAAGAACATCTCATTTTCATCATTCAATATTTTGATCTCTTAGGACAAGCTTGGTAGTGAATTTCAAAGGGAATATGAAATGAAGAAGGGAGAAATTCTAAGGGTAGATGAAGTCTTGTGATGATGTGTTCTAAGGTATGTTTTTTAAAGGTCATCTTTCCATTTTCACTATAATGTATTTTCTAGAATGATTTAGATAGAAAAACATGGAGGCTATTGTGAATACATATCAAGGTATATGTGGTACTATTTTCAGCTTCTGGGTCATTCTACTTTTTGATATACACTCTGTGGAAGATAGGGTTTTTGACTAATCTTGTAACTAGTCTCAAATAGGTGTTGTGGGTAAAATAGTCATAACTTATTCATAGAGGATCCAATTTTTGTGAGACCAATTGAATTGGAAACAATACAATATTTACTACTTTTTTTGTGAGTTTCAATATCAAATATCAAATATTTCTCACATGTCATGTTTTACAATTTTTCCCTCTAGAATAGGAAAAAATTCAGGAAGGTCTTCCATTCTCGCTATATCTCTTTTTCAGTGACAAATCAAGGAGATAAAATTGGAGGAATTTCAGAGACGATATCAAAGAATATTGGGTATAAGTTTTAGACCTTGATTCATTATAGGTAAGGAGTTATACTTGTATGAAGTTAGGGTTTGTGACTAATCCAAAAACTAGTCCTGAACAGGTGTTCAAGATAAGTTTAATAAGTGATGTTGGGATTTATATGTGGACCCATGTGGACCTAGGATCTATATGGGGACCCAATTTTTTGCATAAATTATAGTGAAAAATATAGTGACAAAAATTATCTTCAGTGACAGTGACTTGTGAGGAGCTTGATGTCATCATTTGGTGTAGATTTGTGTGAGGGATTTTTAGAAGAATAGTTAAGGTTTGATGATCTGATATCTCATGCACTAGGATTTTTACATGTTGAAAGGTATATTTTTCTTATTTTTTTAGGCTTGTATCTTGAATGTTTTGGTATATTCTTTGAGGCATATCTTGAAGTTCTTGGCACATGTTTAAAGCATATCTTGGCATATGGTTTTATACATACCTTGGTGATTTTGGGAATATGTTTTGGGGATATTATTGGTGATCTTGGAATGATATTTATGTGGTTATTGGGTGGAACCAACTTTGATGATGGATCTGTATTAGTGAAAACAATAATGAAAGGTCCAATCTCTTATTTATGATGATGATGATGATGATGATGATGCTATATCAATATTAGTGACAGTTACAATGACATGTTGAGTCTCTCATTTATATTTCTAAAAGGTTGGGTGGTGCACAGGAAGATTTTTGTCTTCAGATAATAGGTTGGTGCTTGCATGGGAGTTGCAGCTTCCTTTGAGTTGGTACTCATAAAACTAATGGTTGGAGATAGAGAATCTACAGAGTTCGAGCTTCCTACAAGTTGGAGCATGTAAACTAGGGGGTTGGAGCCTCCTTCCAGTTGGAGATGAATAATTTGGGGAGTTGTATCTTCCTTCAAGTTGGAGCTTGTAAAAATGAGTTTGGTTCCTCCTTCCAATTGGTGTTGGAGAATTTTGGAAGTTGGTGCTTCTGGTGAATGTAATATTCAAGATATATATTAAAAAACATTATGCGGTTTTCTCCCATTTGGGTTTCCACGTAAAATTCTTGTGTACTGTGTATCTCTGGTTATATGTTTATGATATCTTGAAAGTAATCATAAGTGATACATTTTTGATAAGTTAATGTTTACATGTTGTGATTAAAAGTGGTAAAAAGTTCTCAATATTTATTCACCCCCCCTCTTAGTATTGGTGAATATTCCAATAGTCCACAAGTCTACAAATCTACAATTTCATCTTTAAAACCATCATCATTTGTATAATAAATGGAATCCCCATCAAAATAAAAATAGATTATATCCCATTTATGTTTTTCAATATATATAAGAGAATCAATATCATCTGTCTCTTTGTTGTCATTCTCGCCATCAAATAAGTGTTTCTCCATTATATTTTCCTCTTCCAAGATGCTAAAAGATGTAACATGTAACTCAAAATATTGGAAAGGAGTATAGAATATCAAACCCTAAATTTCATGTGGTGGAGGACTAACGGATGTCTGGATTCTTTTGTCATAATGGTTATGTCCATGTACTTGATCTTCAATTGTATCTTGATTTCCAATGGAAGCATGAGAAGAATCTTAATCATCATTTTCTTCTTGAATAATTGCAACAAAATCTTCAATGGACTCATCAACTTCAATGGAAAGACGGGATTTTTTCATAATGGTTATGTCCATGTACTTGATCTTCAACTGTATCTTGATTTCCAATGGAAGCATGAGAAGAATCTTAATCATCATTTTCTTCTTGAATAATTGCAACAAAATCTTCAATGGGTTCATCAAGTTCAACGGAAAGACAGAGTGCTTCTTGAGGGCCATATCCAATAAGATATTCTATGTTAATCATATTATGAATTTCCTCAACATATTAGACATGTGGTAGTAGTTATTCATCCTTTTCCAATTATAAAATGATGGGAAACAAAGGATCATGGGAGGAGAGGGATGAGCCTCATCAAGTAGATCATCATCATGCTTTAGTGGAGAAGGCCCACCATATTTTGTTCCCATATAGCCACATAGGAAAAGGCATGAATCCTTTGTTTCCTCTATTTACACAAGAAGATAACTTGAGGGGTATTCACATTCCATAATTAGGTTATTGATCTTATCCCCTACTCTTCTTATAAAATCAAGAAAGACATAAAAATATTCAACTTCTTCATAACCATAGATCCAATGCTTTTGAAACCTTATTATTAAATTTGGAAATGATTTTATCTCATTATACTTTGTTATTCCCTACCATAGGGATAACTAAGGAGATCACATCTCGAGGCCCACAGGTCCTAGACATGGAGTATTGAGAGGTATACAACTTGAGAATTGTCCCGGAGGGCCCCTCTTTTCTTCAGTACAGTCCATTTATCACCAGCAGCAATATCCATCCCACTAGTCTGGTCCTGAAGTAGCAATGGGTCTTGCTCCATGAGGTAATGAGTCTGGG
>CBVK0102278225.1:0-19423 GCA_900067695.1 Picea abies | reverse complement strand
TAGTCCTGGATAACATTTCTTATGCCATTTCCACCACTAATAGCATTCTTGATCCAAGTGCAAAAACCAAACATGGAGTTTGGTCTCATCATCCTGAATATCATGAAGGGAGAATTGTTGTTCCATTTGAGAAATCCACCCAGCTAGGTTGGAACCATCAAATTTATGCATGTGAACTTTGGGCACCTTATTCCACGAGGGTGGAGAACCCCAAGGGAAGTGTGACAATTGAATATGTTCATAATAGGAAGAATGAGGGTCTTGAGGATGGGACTTAAGATTCTTACCCTTGAATATGTGCATCAGAGCTTGGTATTGCTTGTCAAGGGTGGTTTTGAATTCAGTGTATATGGAAGTTTTTGACTTCGGTGTGTATGGAAGAAATTTTTTGTTCTAGGTTGGACACCTTTTCCTCCAAGGTTTCTTGGGAATCAGAGTGGGTGGTAGGAATGTTGGAGGCTTAGGTAGTAGATGAGGTGTTGGGACAGAAGTATGGGCCTAAAAATGATAGGTACCTGGGTGATCAGGAAAAAGAGAGGAATTTGATGGGATAAGTCTCAAATAAAGGCGTCCCAAAAAGGTTTGGTTCCACAAAAAGAAAACAAAATTGAAAAATTAAGGGTACCAATGCGATCATAATGAAGAGATGAATCCAATAGAACAAGTCTCAAATAAGGGTGCAGTCTAGCCCCTGACTTTGTTTTTTTAACTCTTGCAGAGTTATACTCCGATCTGAATACTTATGTAGCATCGAAATTCCCAAATTCTTAATAATACAAAATGTTAGTAGGGAGGGTTTCTATAGTGAACCATTTGGAAGGGTGCCAAATTGCACTATAGTAGATCTCTTGTTTCTATGCCAAGGGTTAGGTTTTGCAGGGTATCTACATGAAGGGGTTTTCCCTATGTATCTCTATGATATATGTGCGGGATCCAACAGTAGTACTCAGCCCAATATCTCAGGGATCTAAATAAGGAGGATAAACCATACCCTTATCTATACTAAATGATTACCCAGGTACTAGAGAGTATCTTCCTAATTGTTTTTCTCGGTGACACTATAGCATTCAGGTGATCAATTAGTTTATCTATGAAGGGTTGTATGATATCTAGTTCGATCTGTATATAGGTGTTTTGTGATGTGATACCACTCGAAGGGATACCAACCGGTTTTACAAGGGTTGCCAACAATGTGTGCTTAAGTAATAATTGTATTTATTGCATGTATTATTCCCTGACTATGGGTTTACTCAGGAAAAGATATATCTTTGTAGCTTAAATGGGTTGGAATAGGTCTCTACCCTGAAAAAATGTATCCCATAAGTTCTTCCTAGGAAGGAGCTCTGATACCACTTGCAATGTACCAAATGAATAATAATATGCGGAACATAAATATTTAGCAAGAAGTAATGGAACAACCAAATTATAGCTAGAACAATACCAGAATAACACCATAAATAGAACCTTAATTAAAGATAGTAGTGTTCACTTTCCTCTTCGAGGGGGAAACCTCCAGTAGAGCAGAGTTCTATTACAATAATATCCAATACCTCCTACTCTTATTTATACTAATTCTAACTTCTAGAGGAAGATTTTTCTACATGCGAAATATTATATGAGTTCTTCTTACATTGACTAATTCTCCTTTATTTATTAGGCTTAATGTCATCCATTATTACATAGAAAACATATCCTACTAACTAATGACCCATGAAGAGGGGTTAGGATTGGATCCTAACATATCATGACAATTCGATTATTATTTGTGAATAGCTAACCAATCCATTCATAACAACACATCACATGATCCAAAGGTAGCATGTTCAAGGTTGCTTGAGTATGCAATCCACTCATTTCAAATGGGAAATACTCCATTACCTCTCCCACCTTTCTCTTAGTTCATGTGTCTAGTTGAACTAACCATTCCTTTTCATGCTTCTCTCTCTATAAGGAACATGCTTCAACAACTTGAGGTGAGACATAAATAAGGTTATATCCAGGGTCAATTAAAATAGAAATAGGTTTCTTGCAAATAATACTGTCCATCTTCACTATAGAATCTTGGTGGTTTTCTTGTCAATTTTCCACACCTGCATATATCTTGGGCATACTTTTGGCCACATCATTGAAATTAGTATCCTCCTAAACCTGATAAACTCTTTTACTATCATGATTCATGTGAGGAAAATATCTCAATACATGTGGTTCTCCAAAACTATAGCATTGTAAAGGTACTTTATTTGGTTCCTCTACTCTTTCTCTTTCCTTCTTTACTGGCATATTTCCACTTTGATATGGAAAGTTTTTTTGATGCACACTCCTTCTTAGTTGACCAAACTGAGCACATTTCTTCAAATACTCGATCCAATTTCACTGCTGGGAAACTCCTTGAAAGTAGACTTCTTACTGGATGAATCTATGGAAATTCTTCCACCAGATATTCCTTTCCTTCCATTCCAATGCCTCTTCTTGGAAGAACTCCTTCCCACATTGATATGGCTTAATCCATGATTTTGGGCATTCAAAGGGATTTTCAACCTCTCTGATTGCTATAATTATACATTACTAGTGGTTGAATCTTGTTGTATGTGCTTCTACATATTTGAAAAAATCTATAGTAGAACTTCGTTTAGATCTATATGCTCAAATTGAGATTTCATTATCCTCTCATTGTTTGCCTTCAAAATTCTGACAGTTTCTACCAAATCTGGAGGGGTTTCTCTGGCCATTTTACCATCAAGATCCTCATCTCTAAATTGTGAGGTTTATTCCATGATACACAACACCATTCATCTCTACTTTCCTTTCAGTACATCCTATGTGTTGAAACAACAAATAAAAATTAACCATTACATCAACATGCATTTTAAATATGCATTTTGGTAAGATAAAAGGTGTTTTTTTTAAATAGTGAAATGGGCTTGGTGACCCATTCAATCCTAGAATTTAAAATCTACTCTGATACCACTCTGAAGCACACTTGACCCCCTAACTCTCTTATCCTGGTGGGATGTTCATTTTTTCCTTTATCTTTGATGCTTGGGGCTCTAATCTGAACCTCTCATATTCTCATTCATTATTTTGTTATACATAGCATTTCCCACTTAAGATAATATTTACTTAGATAAATTTCCTCGTCTAATCTTCCTCCACTAGTGAAAACACCCCTTATGATTATCTACAACAACCCGGGACCTACACTCCCCCAATAATATGGTTAGATTCACTTCTATCCTCTAGATCGATGGTCTAGAGTGACTCAAACTCTTTCCCATCGAAATAACAAGTTACAGAGTTAAAATTCCATTTTGATGGTTTCATTATGATGGATCATTCCAATATATCCAACAGATCTAAGACTCAGGAACCAATAGTTCGAATCATGTCATCTCCTCTAATATCCCAACAACTATCATTTGTTTCTTCAGTTACCTGCCAAATGAACTAGTGGGATCCACGACAAATCTACAGTCAATATTTTATTATGTCCACTCTTTGATCTACAACTCACATTTTATCTCATGTTCCTCCTCATTGGTGATCTTGAAATCCTTAGATACCAATTATAATATTTAAAAACTCATTTTAGCATCTAACTTGATTCAGAATAATTCTGAATCATATTGAGGTGATTTGTAGAAAAATGATGTTGTGCTTCTTATCCAAAATCTCATAAGTTGATGATTAATTTGAATAATTATGAGATAACACAACAGGAAATAAAAGAACTCAAATTATACAATATTGATGAAACACATTTTTCAATTCCCTTCAAATAGTGAGACTGCTTCTCATAATCTCAAATGTCAAATTACAATAAAAAAATGGACTTACAAAGCCAATTTTGAAGTACTCTTCAAGTTTTCTACTCAAACTTAGTTATAGAGTATACCATTGAATTCCTTGTGAAATTTTGAGAAATATGAGTAAAAGTCGACCATATTCTGAACTATCTCAATTTTACCCTCTTTGCACACCAAACGATGCACTATGGCACTCATTAATGGAAATAGGGACTAAGAATTTCATAGACAACATCTTACCACAAAAATAACATCAACATTGAACTCCTCTTGAGAAAATGAGAAAAAATAGTATAAACACACCTATGTTTGGACAAGTATCTCATGGCATGCAAATCGAGACATTACCAAACTTGGCTCCTCGTTTTGGCATGAAAAACAATGAATTTGTACATCCTCCGGATCTATTCGAACATTGGGATTTGTGTTCACCTCAAACAGTATGTCGTTCCAATCTGCGTGCCCCTTAAATAGGTCATGGGCTCAAAACTACCATGCGAAAACTTAGCAACTTAATCTTAAATATGGTAGAAACTTTGTAGAAGGAGGCATCATTGGCACAATGGTTAAGGGGTTGGAACATTCAATAGTGGGTCATGGGGTCAAACCTCATTGACCACACTATATATAGCATTTTTTTAAAACTGTATGGAATATTGTTACGATGTTTGTTATATATATGCGTTGGCACATTTATTCGTGGCATATAGTTCACAACCCCCGGAAAATATTTGTGTTGGTCATATTGGATACCATGCAATCATATACTATGGGTCGAGATATTATCCCTCAGCCCTTTTTCCTCCCATTCAAAACTTTAAATAACCACAATATAAGTCGCCACATATATTGTTAAGACTCATGTGTGTGGCACAATGGTAATGGATTCTTTTGTAAGGTTATGGGAGGTCATGGGTTCAATCCTTTGAAATACCAATAAAATTTTGAATAACCTTACCCATCAATGGCCAATGGGAGGCTTCCACGTGGCATCCTCTCATTGGTCTATCTTTTCCATGTGTCAAAACTTAACTAGTCCACCTGTACCATACGATCACCAAGTCACCTACTTGGTTGGATGTATGGTATGTTGTGTGGTGCTCCATGGTGTGGCCAAATCAACACCTTACTTTCTTACAGTCATGCAATGTATTACCCATGCATTGGTGAGAGATATCACCCTTTTGACCCCTTTGACTTTGGCTTTTTCCTAATTTTACTTAAACTTTGACCTGATATAACTTTTGCATATGAACTCCATTTGAGGTGATTTTTTTTTCGTTGGAAATCTATCCTCGAGATATACACAATGATTTTATTTTAAAGAACATTTGAGATTGTCAAATTTTGATATTTTCTAGATCCTACTGGACATCTATGAACATTTTGGATCCTCCTGGACCTTTTTTGAATGTTCTTGGATCCTCAAGGATCACACCTTACCACTGAAGAACATTTGGTCCTCCAAAACTATGAATATTTTAAAAACTTAATAACTCTTACTCACTCTCCCATCTTATTGAAATGCTCTTATCCAGTAGCTTAGTGATGATGAACCTTCTTCACTCTTCCACCTTTCTAAATATGTTGGGACTAAATATTCAGCTTGGATCTTAGATCTTATATATTATATCAGTGTGCTTATGTCTGCTTCACTGGAATATGGCTTTGAATCTAGCTCTTTGTCATTAGTTCTAGTTCAAATCTAGTTTTGGTTCTGGCTCATAGATTCCCTCATAACAAAATTTTGGTCAATGTATCCTTGCAATATATGAATCTGAATCCTATACTCAACATCCACTCCCATCTCCTTCTATGTTGAAGACAGTCTATCTTGCCATCATGAAACCAAGTCGAATGTTGACCTATTCATTTCATTTTTGGACTCCTTATTCCTATATTGTGGATGTATCTGTAGGAATATCTAAATGAATTCCCTATTCATTTCCTCTCTCCTTCCATGAAAGAAAATTGAAATATTTTTTCCACAAACATCTGTACATCAAGGTATACATCTACACGAACATGACATAATATCGTTGAATATGCTTATAGTGTACATATGTACAAGTATATACCTCTTATATCTTTATAAAGAAGATTATTTTTCCTTTACCAGCTCTAAAAATATTTACATTACTTCGATGCTCTTCTCGCTTTCAATATAAATTCTCCAACTGCCTGCATCCATCTATTCCTTTTCCTTCGATACTTTGGAATACAAATGCTAACTTAGACAATTTGATCCATATGTAGTACTTTAACTGATAAAAATACAATTACTATTGTCTACACTATTGTCGAAATTCTTAGAAATATTTATAAGATCCCTCTCACTCCTATAATAAAGAGACTATATAGAAATCCATATACAAGATTTCTCTCACTTCAAACAATGTATAAAGTGGCTATATAGAAATGTTACATAATTCCTCTCACTCTTAACATCTACAATGAATGGTGTACAAGATTTCTAATACAACAATAGAAATATACTTAGTAGGCATCTACATATGCATATTAGCTTACATTTTACAAATATAAATATTTACAATGATGGATGGGTTATTTATGGACTCATCCTTCCCTTAGTATTGGGAGGAATATCACGGCTTCCTATCTCTGACAATGCCTCCAATAATGATGTTGAATTTGACATTGAATCTGACATGGAATTTGATGTTGAATATAAGAAACCATTATACCAAATTATTGGTCTTCCTAGTAACCTATATAACCTCTCCTTGTGAAAACCAAGCAATAGTTTTGTGTCTTGAGTAGCTTCCCTTAAATACACAAGTACTTGGCCAGTCTGGAATGTGACTGTATATCCTTCATCTTCAAAATCCACAACTGAGAGTAGGTTTAATTTCAAATATGGAACATATAATGTATGCTATATTCCCATAAATCCTTTCAACTCGAGATGTAATCTTACATATTGATACACTATTATTTCTTATCTAGTGTTAGTTTTGGATCCTACATATAAATATGTGTTGATCTTTGAGAAAGTTAGGAATATTGATCTCATCCTAGTCATGTGGTGCGATGACCCACTATCCGTGAACCATACCTTGATGTCTTCATATGTCACTCTATTAGGACTAGCCATTAGGAAGTATTCTTTCTCAAATCTTTCAACATGACTATTAACTTCGCTTGGGGATGTTGCTTGTCATCTTGCAAGTTCCTTTACATATTTATGGTTCTACTTCCAAGTAAATTTGGATAAAGTGTCCAACACTTCTCGATATGATGTCCACTCTTACTACAATAAGAGAAGAGTGATGTTTTCTCATCTTGGAAACATGATCCCTTATTTTCATTCCCCATTTTCCTTTTCTCTGAGAAATGACCTCTACCTCTAGCCTTCTTCTTGGATGGATTATCTTTCAAGGAATGTCTTCTTTGTCATTTATCCATATTATGGTTACTACTTCCACAGGAAGCACATTGATACATATATCATATATATGTATCTATCTTACCAGTGGGAATTATATTCATTCCCTCTTTAGAATACACATCTCTTTGTGGGGATGTCTTATATATTTTACCTTTCCCTGGGATGGAAGGTAAATATAATTTCTTGTGAAGGACCTCTTCATCTGAAGTTATCCTTGCTTAAGTTGTACTTGATTATTCTCCATCTTGAGGGGAAATAGAATAATATGAAGAATCATCCTTCTCGATCATGCCTTTTGAAGGAGTTAGTTTCTCTTGCATCGAAGACTTTACATTCTTGACTTGCAATCATCATGGAATGATGTTGCTAGTTCCAATACCTAATACTTCATCTGTAATTTTCTTTCCAACTCATGAAAAACACCTTCATGGAAATCCTCATGAAATATCAATCGATCTTGCAGCTTATGTTTCTCTTCCTTAAGAGTTTTCAGTTGTATCCTTAATTCAGAATTATCCTTTTGAGTCTATCAGTTAATTTTCTTTTGTAGCCTTAACTTCATAAGAGTTTTACTCATTTTTTCCTCTCAACCAGAGCCTTCAAAACCTTCACCAACTTAAGTATTAGACCTCATCACATCAACAAATTGTGAATGCACATCAAAACTAGCTCTGATACCACTTGATCTGAAAATCCCTAGATACCAATTATAATCTTAAAAAAGTCATGTTAGTGTATAACTTGATTCAGAATAATTCTTGACCGTATTGAGGTGATTTACAAAAAACTCATGTTGTGCTTCTTATCCAAAGTCTCATAAATTGATAATTAATTTCAAGAATTATGAGATAACATTAAAAAAAAAAAAACCTCAAATTATATAATATTGATGACATACATCTTTGATTTCCCTTCAAATAGTGAAACTGCTTCTCATAATCTCAAATGTCAAATTACAATACAAAATGGAATTACAAAGTTAATTTTGAAGTCACTCTTCAATTATGCTGCTCAAACTCAGATGTAGAGTATACCATTACATTCCTTGCGCAATTCTGAGAAAAAAAAGTATAAAGTCAACCATATTCTAAATTGGCTCAATTTTACCCTCTTTACATACCAATTGATGCACTATGGCACTCATTAATGACAATCTACACTAAGACTTTCATAGGAAAGATATTATCACAAAAATAACATCACCATTGAACTCCTCTCGAGAAAATGAGAAAAATGAGTATAAACACGTTTATGTTTGGACAAAGTACCTCATGGCAAGAAAATAGAGACAATACCAAACTTGGGTCCTCTTTTTGCATACAAAATGATGCATCTGTACATCCTTGGGATCCATGCCAATATTGGGATATGTGTCTGCCTCGAACTATATGTTGTCTTGATCTATGCACCCCTTTAATAGGTCATGGGACCGAAACCACCATGTGAAAACTTGTCAACTTAATCCTAAATCTGGCGGAATCTCCATAGTAGGAGGCACCAATGGCGCAACAATTATGGCGTTGAAATTTTTTCGTGGGGTCAATCCCCCTCGACCACACTATATATAATATTTTTTTTAAACTCTATTTAATATAGTTATTGTGTTTGTTATATATGCGTTGGCACATTTATTTGTGGCATATAGTTCACATCCCCCATGGAATATGTGTGTTGGTCATATCAGATACCATGCGATCATATAGTATGGGTCGAGGGCTTATCCCTTGAACCTTTTTTTTCCCATTCAAAACTTTAAATAACCTTAAAAATAAGTAGCCACATATATGGTTAAGATTCGTATGTGTGGTGGAATGGTAATGGATGCTTGTATAAGTTTTTGGGAGGTCACAGGTTTGATCCTACAGAATCCCAATAAAATTTTGATTAATCATACCCATTAATGGCCAATGGGAGGATTCCACATGGTAGCCTCTCATTGGTCTATCTTCACCACGTGTCAAAATATAACTAGTCCACCTATACCATACAATCGCCAAGTCACCCGATCAGTTGGATGTATGGTATGCCATGTGGCATTGCATGGTGTGACCACATCAACATCATACTACTGCATAGTTGTGCCATGTGTCACCCTTTTTGACCCCTTTGACTTTGACTTTTTCTTGATTTGATGTAAACTTTGATTGGCTATAACTTTTGCATATGAACTCTATTTGAGGTGATTATTGTGCCATTGGAAAGATATCACCAAGCTCTAGGAAATGATGTCACTTCATCAAACATTTGAGATGTTAAAATTTTGATATTTTCTGGATCCTACTAGACCTCTATGAGTATTCTCAATCTTCTTGGGCCTTCTTTGAATGTTCCTGGATCTATTTAACTACATTCACTTTAGGCATCGAAGGCCACTCCAACTGACTCAATTTGATGGATATAATGGTCCTCGTGACACCTCAACCAATATTCAATATTTTCTCGAAGGTTTATAAATGGATGGTTGTTAAGGTTTTGACACCTTCTTCCCCAAAACATCCATATAAGATCCAACGAATGAGATATTACAAGACACATTCCAATGGATTTACAGTCCTTAGACTACCTAGTCATCATATTCCCATCTTATGCTCCTTCTCTAGAACTCTAACATTCTTCCTCTCGACATACTTACACACAACATCAATAGTCACGATTTCAGATTTCGACCCTCTGATAGATCAATGGATCTCATTGACTTGGAGTCATACTCATTAGAGGCCCTTTTCAACTTCAATCTAGGACACTTTGATGGTAAGGTTGTCTGACCAACAGTCATGATATTTTCTCCATACCAAATGAACATATGTTGTTTTTCTAGACCCAAAATATGGGTTTTCTCCAGGTTAATAGTATGTTTCTGGACTTAACCATTTAAGGATTCTCCAGTTATTTCCATCAAGGTTATACCAGAACTTCTTGGGATCTCACCTTCACTCTGAACTGGCTAAGGAAACTTCACCTCATAAATTAGTTGAATATTTTCATATCTTGCAAACTTTCCAATTCAAGGAAGTGAGTTTCATTGGGATTCAAGCTCCCTAACTACATATATACCCTCCTTAGGTATCATGGCATTTCACTTCCAATTCCCTGGTGAATATTTACGTATCTTTCAAGCTTTGCATTCAAGGTATTGTAGTTCCACATGGTTGTACCCAATATTGCCATCACTCATCCAGTGAAGATTTATATCTTGCAATCTTTCCATTTTAAATTCTTGCAATATTCATAAGGACAGACCCTATCTTTGTATTAGTTACTTGGTTACATACATCTATTAGTTTAACAATGAAAACAAACATGCATAATCCATTTTTCTCAGGAATTCAACAATTTCCTCATACGTTCACATTTATCATATAAACCATTAAAAATAACATTTTCCTCACTAAACAAAATCAAACAAGTTAAGTTAAACACTTATCTATTTAGTGGAATATAAAACCGACCAATTGATTGAGTGAGGAAGCTTGTCCTCCCAACCGTAGGCTATGTTGTAGTATGCCTACTTACAACATGCCACCCCTATGTCAAGCCATGATAACAAAAGGATATTGGTTCAACTAACTTCCCAATCAATAAAATGGTCTAGGAAGGTTACTCTCCTTCATTCCATTAGCAACAACATAAATTTCACTCTTCCCATTGAGCTCAAGACCTCGATGAGTTTATCAAAAACCTTCCCAACTAGATTTACTATACACAAGGGAGTCCCTTATCTACTACATAGTCCCTCAATGACCTCCCCTTACTAGTGTTGATTTATTTCTAATAAGCACCAAGCTACAATCCTCTATTACTCCAGTTTGGATCTAGTTCTTCTCTATTCGAGGGTGGCCATTGAATTCCTAGGGAAAGTTTTCTACTTTCCTCAAGGAAATCTTCCCAACATCTTTGTTTCTCAAAGAAATGAACGTGAGTCTCCTCCTCATCTCTTCATCCACTGTGAGTATGAAACTCACTCTATTTACCATGGTTCTCTATAAGAACCCATATTTTTCTCCTCTAACTAATGAAAACTTCCTAAGTGCATTCACCTTTGCTTTTGTTATGTTCTCCATGATCTCTTCTTTTTTGTGTATGATGGTCTTATCATCTTCCTTTATTTCTTTCATGTTTACGCATCTAGGTGATGTTTTCCAACTTTGGCCTCTTCTTCCACACATTACTAGGGATCCCCAGGATTCTTTTCAGTTCCAACCCCTAGTTAGGTTTTTTGAATTCTAAGGGAAAATCTAGTGCACCCTTCTATTAGGTTTCAATTGAATCTTGCTTCTTCAAAACACCAAGTCTTCCAACATTTATAAATACTTCAACCACCAAGTCATGTGGCTCTATTAATATCTAAGTACATTTGTAGGTGATGTATCCAATTTTGTAGGGGTAGGTTGGAATGCTAAGAAAGTTTCCTATTTTCTTCATTGAAACTTCTCCACTCCTCCTCACTAGTTCACCTCACCAATTCCCACTTGTGATATCATATCCAGTATTCGATTATTTTTCATTCTTGGTTAGTTGTATGTTTTTTTCTATTAATCATCAACATAATTACATGCTTCATAATAATATTATATGAAGTCTTAGCATAATTATAATCATGGGGGGAAAAAAGGTGTTACATCATCAATATCATAGGGTCATTGGGAATCAAATGCAACAAAGAACTTCCCATATTTCTTCTTATCCAATTTCCACGTCATCCTCCCATGTGGAGTTGAATTAGAATTCCACCATGGATACTTGGGAAGGATAGTGACAACATTGAATTCTAGTATAGCATATGTTAGAGAGAATCAAGGTCACCACGTGGACTAGGATGACATAAGCAATGACATTGTCATAACTTAAAGGGATTTCCATTTTTTTTATATATTAGATCAATGAATCGAACTATATCTTAATCTAGATCGATGGTCTAGATTTGATTTTATCTCTCAATATCACCATGTCACTCGGATACCAGGGAGTTAATCCTTCGAGTTACAACACAATCCCCTGATTGTTGATCTCATTGGTCCATCGAGCTCACCAGGCCACCAGGAGTTTTAATCCCACAAGCACAACAAGAACAATACATCGATTATTTATCTCATTGGGCCACTGAAATTTTTAAAGAATGCATTTGTGATCATAGTTAAAGCATGTCTGGTGAAGTTGAGCCCCATATCTAAAAGGTAATTTCTCGTACATAGTTTTGTATCCCGTCAATTCACATTCAAATTACATGCGGGTGTCTCTGCAATATAAAATTATCCAAAAATAATCTCGTGGTGAATGAAATTTTAACCATATCCCCACAAATCAATAATCAATATTGATCACCAAGATCAATCCAGTGACTATTGAGTTTGATCTCTTCTGTAGAGGAATTTCAGACAACCAAAAATCACGAGAGTTAAGTGGAAGAAGGGAAATGAATTTCTAAGGTAAACATCTTAGCAAGTGTTAGCCCAAGTAAAAAAAAAGTGAAAATCAAACCAATTATAAAGGGATCTCAGTATAATAAAAATTCTAGAGGTAAAAGTAAACAAATTTTTACTAGGGGGGAAACCATTCAAAAAAAAGAAGAAGTAAACAATTTCAAGAAGTAGTAAATGGTTTCAAGAAGAAGTTTTGGAGATGAGCATGAGGAATAAAAGAAAATGAAGGTGTTCATTGTTAAGGTGAACACTTTGGGGAATTTAAGAGGATATTATACCTAAAGTTGTTAGATAAGAAACCTCAAGCACAGACAGGTGGTGAAAGCATCATGGCACCTAGATATTCATCCCCTGCATTATGTTTCAGTTTATAATTCCCTTTCTTATTTTGTTTTTTTTCTTGTAAATCATGTTCTCCCATTGTGTCTTTATTGTGTCAAATATAATTTGTAAAATCTCATACAATAAAACTATTCACCATATTTAGTGTTACTATATTATGCCTATTTATGACACAAAAGTGATTTTCTCTAAATGAATGACCATTTCTTGTCATTTTTTGTGAATTTAAATGATATGCATAGGGCACCTCCATGTATTCATAATGTATGAGGATTCTAATTGTTTAGATCATTTTTTCACTAATGTATATGCATTTGTTGGAACTGTTGGATTATTAATTACTCAACACGTTTTTTTCTTTTTTCACAAGCTACATGATTCATTCTTAGCAATGACTTATATGTTTATCTTGTCTTTATTCTAATTCACCATATCATTTTCCTTTAAATATTGATTGTATGAAACACTCATGGACATATACCTCTTGGAGTTGAGGGTTTTTATCATTTGGTCTGATATTGTTTGAGGTCCTAGAGTTGTAAGAAAGAGAGAAAAATTTACCAAATATTGCATAATTTACCTTACTACACATATGGATTTAAGACGCACCCTGTGTTTTAGCCCCTAGAGTTCCTCGAAATCGTTCCAATAACATCCTCGAACATCTCTAGGGAGAACATATGAAATGGAAATGTTTCCAACAACGAAATTTGAATATATGTTTCCATGGGATATGACATTGTGAGTTATGATCCTTGATGGTGAATAAGATTCAAACATATGGTTGTTAACATTTCACCTAGAGACTCCACAGAAGGAAAAAATGGTCTCTACTAGAAGATACACTAGAATTAACTATGGTCCTGATAAGGTTCTAGTATACTTTGATCTAGAAAATCTTTTGACCTGGAGGAATATTAGAGAACGTCATATCTCTTCTTCTTTAGGTAAACCTTATCTAGAAATATCTACTTCTATTGTTCATCAAGTTTAATCTATATATCTACTTGATATACTTGTAGATTCATATTCTTCTTCAAATTTTCTCCCAGAACCTTTGATAGTTCTCCTAAATTATCCCTTACAATTATATCCATAAGTAGGTTCATCCCTTCGACTTTTCTTGGAAAATCGTATTACTCCTCTATCCACTGTGATCCCACTAGGTGAATCCAAGGTGTTGTAATGGTGAGTTCAATTTCTGGTATGATAGCTTCAAGGTTTTCTCTAATTTATTTTTCAAATATACATGGATTTCCTAATCTTATGCCTTGTAAAGAAGTTTGGGGAGACTATCTTCGTAGATTCAGAGAATATGATGATGATAATCTAGCTCAACATTTAATAGAATTCCACTTATGTATGCATAAAGTGAGTATTTTTATGAAGATATCATCATGAAAATGTTTATGATCTCTTAAGAAGGATATGCTTGACAATGGTATAGGTATTTACCCATTTCTTGTATAACTTCATTGAAGGATTTTCATATACTATTTAATTCTCATTACAAAAGGAGATATCCCATTGAACTTCATTTAGAAAACCAATGCAATGAATGATTTGAACTAGTTTTAGAGGATATAAAAGATTCTTCCTGTATCAGTGAAGAGAAAAATGAATTTATTGATGATGAATTTGAACAAGAGTTTGAAAGGGAAACCTAGTATAGTAGTGAAAATGAAAAAGATAATATTCTAGATTCAAAAGAAGGGGTATCACTGGGAGGTGATTACATAGTATCTTCAAATAATATACCAAAGGATACAATATTTCTTTCTATATTGCAAGATAATAGTCAAAATTATTTTCATATGGAGATTTCTTCTTCTAGGGACAGTCACAAGTTACAAGTACCTTCTATTGTTTTAGGGAATATGGTATGTGTTGATGAATTTTCACATTTCCAAGAAGATGAAGAGAATATTTTTGAATTTCCATATTCTCGGTTTCTTTTTTAACATTGTTGTAATGAATAACTTGAGTTGGTTATAGAAAATAGAAAAGATTGTTTCTACAGTAGTGAGGAGGAGAAATAATTTTCTAAAATTGAGTTTGAAAAGGATGTCAGTTATGGATATACTCATGAAGATTTTCAAGAAGAGAAAATGATTTCTTTCACACCTATTGATCAAAGTCAAGATTATGTTGTTGAAAATTGTGTACCTCTTTTTGAAGGTAAAATTAGAGAAGATGTGAAGATTTCTATATCATCATTCAAAAAATTTCAAACAACAACAAATCCATATATGACCATTATGAAATAGAATCAGAACTAGGTATGAAGGAAGATATATCTAAAATGTCATTTTCATGAAATGTTATTAATACACCAGTTCATGATAAATATGAGGGCTCTGATGAAGAATTTCACATAGATATATTGCTTTCATTTGTTGCTGAATATATAAATGTTGACAATAATGAACAAGAACCATTTGAAGTTTTAAATATGTTAAAGTTATTTTGCTTCCTCATTTTTCTTCATCATAATCACAAATAGAGAAATCAAAGAGTATTCTGGAGCAGTTTAGTCAACCTAATCACGAAGGAGGAACCAAATTTTTTGTTGATACAGTCACATTTTGGTTGGAGTATACATTATCCAATGCCTCAAATGACTTAGCTTATATGAATCTAACATTTTTATATCATAATCATGAAGTTCATAATCATATGATGTTACAATTTCAACTTTTTCTTGTCCTTATTTTGCAAAAGTGAATATAAGGACTTCAACCAAGTAGTAGGGAGCTTGCTTGGTATCACTATAAGTGTCATTTAACTTGATCAAAGTGGTTGGGATGATCAGACTAGGAGGGTTATGTATATAAATAATCTTGTAGTCAAGCATTTGTTTTTAGCTTGTAGAGTTTGTTTTAATTTTACTTTGTTCACCATTTGTTACTTGAGCAAGTAGATAGAGTTATAACATTGTAAGTTGTTGAGAAATTTTTTGTCACATATTAGATTCATTTTTAGGTATGAGGGAGATGTATCATTTTGGGGTAGACTCCATAACCCAACATAAGAGGGCACTTGGTCTACAGTTCTCAACAGATAACATGGGTATGTTTTCCCCACTAGAGTCGATGTTAGTACCATATTTGTTCCTACAATTGATATGAAGGTTTGATGAAGATATAAGGTCAAGATTAAGAAAGTTAGTAGCATAGGTAAATCTTCCATAGCCTTTGAATAGTCTAAATCCAATTTACTTCCAGGAATATTGAAGAAAATAACAAAAAAACATGCCATTTTATGCCTAAGGTAAATTTAAGCACTTGAGAGATTATCAGAAGTTAGTAATAGGCCTATCATGACTCGAAAGGGCATAATTTTATTCGATAAGGAGCTTACCACAAGAATGTGTCCTTAGAACCAAACACTAGTAAATATGTTGGACCACTATGTGAGCTAGATCAGATGGTCCAGATTTAACCGAGTGCAAGATCAACTGTCCACATATGGTGTTCATCCCCATGGGGTATTCACTTAGTGACTGAGTGACATATTGCCTTCGTTCATGGGATATTAAAGAATACATCTAATTTCACTAGATATTGATAAATACCTGCAAAAATATTTTTGTTGAACCCCCCTCCAAATACATATTTCCATTAAAAGAAACCCCTATTTGTACTAGATACCCCTTTTATACCCTCTAATATCTATAAACTCCCTAAGACCCCACATCGCCCCCCCAATACCTATAATATATTGACTTTATATTTCACAATTTAGAAACCCCCTTTATGAATGAACTTAATAAGATATTAGTCAACAAGGTGAAGCCCGCGTGTTCGGCCCCCAAGTGCACTGGGCCACCCAGAAATTTTAAACCATCATGAAGATCAAAATAATTCCCCAATTACTGGTGCACTAGGAAACTATCCCACTGAGCCATCGACACATTTAAGCATACAAGTAAAACATATCACAAGTCCTCGATCACTGATAATCCTTGCCATGATGGTCTCCCACATGGAGCCAAATCAACATTCCAATGGAGATATGCAGATGAATTGGTGAAAGCCTGGCATCCCAACAAAGAACCTGTCAAAGAGAATCAAAGGCCACCATGTGGACAAGAAGGGCCCACTTGTGACACATAACAACACATAAAAAATGATGACATAGGGTCTGTTCCCGTGCCACATCAACACCAATAAGGACCAATATAAATCCACCACATGTCCATTGAACCAAGATGACGTCAAATATGATGTTTTCCTACCCGTAGCTAGTTTTTTTAATGCATATTTGATCAAGGAAGATCAATGAATCAATTTTGATCGGTTCCAAATCAACATTCTAGATCTGAGCATACCGACCCACTACATCACCAAGATGTTTTAATCCCAAAAACCAGTTCAAGTGCAAATTCCCCAATCGTCGATATCATCGAGCCACCAGACTTCAATTGAAACTCTTATCCACACTACTCTCAATATAGTGGCCATGTCAACATTTTTGGGACCCACTAGAGACACAAAACAACACAACATACCTAACAACACATAGTCTACTCCCATGCCACATCAGTGCCAACATCAACCATTGTAAACTTACCATGTTTCCATGGGACTAGGATGACATCAACAATGAAATTGTTGTAACTTAAGGGATTTTTATTTTGGTCGAGCACATATCGACAATCTAGATTTGATTAGGCACTGAGATTGATGATCTAGATTAAACATTGAAAGCTCATATATCGACCCACTGATCTATGAGGAGGTTAAGCCTTCACGAAGTATCAACACATGTTCCTAATCAGTGGTCCCACCAAGCCACTGTAATAAAATCAAATCATCTCCCCCCATGTTTGTTCCCAATATGGTGGCCACTTTATCATGTGCAGGGCCTACCAAACCATTGGGCTCATCGAGATACCAGGTCACCGGGAGTCAAATGAAACAAAGAAATTCCCATATTTCTTTTGATCCACTGTCCACATCAGCCTCCCATGTGTATTTGACTCATAATTCCACCATGGATACATGGAAAGGCTAACAACAATGTGGCATTCTAGTAAAACATCCATCATACTGAATCAAAGGTTGACACGTGGATTGGGATGACGTCAACAATGATGCTTTTATAACTTAAAGGGATTTCCATTTTTGGTTGAGCTTAGATCAACGAATCACATAGGATCAGGCTCTAGATTGACATTCCAAGTTTTATTTATCTCTCAAGTGCACTGGGTCACCATGATACCGGGGATTTAAGCCTATATGTTACAACACAATCCCCTAGTCGTCGATATCATTGGGCCACCAATATTTTTAAGCTCACGAGTACATCAAGAATGATTCCCTGATTATTGATCACACCGGGCCATTGATATTTTTAAAGATTGAGTTTGCAATCAGAGTTACATCTTGTTCGGTGAAGATAGGCCCCATATCTAAAAGGTAACTCCTCAAACATAGTTTCGTAGCCCTCCCATTTACATTCAAATTACATGGGGGTGTCTTCACATTATAAAATAATCCAAAAACAATCTTGTGGTGAATGTGGGATTAACCATATCCCTACAAATCAATGGTAGAGATTTCTCATCGATATCAATCCGATGGATCCTATGTTTTTTTGCTTCTGTAGAGGATTCCAGACTACGAGAAAACGCAATATTTGAGTAAAAATGAAGGTGACAGGAAAATAAATTGTGGAGGGCTCTCAACATAACATAAATTTTACAAGTAAAGTAAACAAATATTTACCAGGGGGGAAGCATTAAATAAACAAGAAGTAGTAAACAATTTCAAGAATAAATTTTGGAAATGAGCATGAGTAATGAAAGAAAATGAAGGCACTCATTGTTGAGGTTGCAAATTTGGGGAATTTAAGAGGCTCTTATGCCTAAATATTTTAGATTAAAAACCTTAATCATAGACATATGGTGGAAGCATCACGACATCTAGAGATTCATCCCTTGTGTTATGTTTCAGTTTGTAATTCCATTTCTTATTGTGTTTTATTGTAAAGAATTTTCTCCCATTTTGTCTTTCTTGTATCATATTTTATTTATAAAGGCTTAGGAAACAAAATATTCACCATATTCAGTGTTGTTGTATGATGCATAATTATGACACATAAGTGATTTCCTATGAATGAATGTCCATTTATTGTCATTTCTTTGTGCATTTAAAAAATACACAGACTGTACCTCCATATATTTGAATGCATGATGATGTTAAATATTTGGAGCATGTTTTTCATTGATTTGGATGCATTTTTTAGAACTATTGAATTCATAATTGCTCGGTGCACTATTATTTTTTCATAAGCTACCTGATTCATTATTAGTAGTGCCATGTATGTTTATATTTTTTTAATTCTAATTCACCAATCCATTTTCCTTTAAATATTGATTGTTTTAAAAACTCATGGACATATGTCTCTTGGGGTTGATGGTTTTTATCATTTGATAGAGAGAGAGA
>CBVK0102278218.1:0-11670 GCA_900067695.1 Picea abies | reverse complement strand
GCCCAAGTGTAATGTCAAAGATTATTATGGAAGATCTAGGATTGTCTTGTAAAAATGAAAATTCTAGAAGCATGCTCTCATATAATAGTTTACAACAATATAACATAGGTGAAATCAAGGATGTGACCTTGTTTTTGTGCACACATCCTGAAATAAGGACAACCCTTAATATTCAGGTAATAGATATGCAAGTGAGTAATTACTTAATCATCTTAGGAAGATGTTGGTAAGATTTGATGGGTGGATACCTCTCACTTGATGGGACACACTTATCTGTTCCTTGGAATGGTAAGAACATTATAGTCCTAAGGTAGGGAAGAATTTCACCTTATATAGAAAACGTCCCACAACCTAATGTGAATTACATCGAGGAGGACCTAGGAGTGTATTCCATCTTTGTAGATGAGGAAAACACTACCTTGGAACAAATCGACATAGAGGATGGGATGTGGCATATGGACTTTTATGGTTCATGCTCCAATGAAGGAAACAAATCTGGTATTATCTTGTACTCTCGTGTGGGTAAAATTCATAACTTTTCCTATAGGTTAGAGTTTGCTTGCACAAACAACGTCACTAAATTTGAAGCATTACTGCTAGGCATTGAAAATGCCTATAATTTAGGTTATGGTCACCTTACAGTTTTTGGGTACTCTAAACTTGTTGTAAACCTTGTACGTAAGATATATTCTCCTAGAAATAAGTTAATGAAATGTTACACCCAAATGGTTTGGGAACTTATCTCTAACTTGCTATCTTTCAACATCACTCATGTTAAAAGGGAACTGAACTCAATGGCTGACAGGTTAGCTGTTTTTTCAGCCTCTCCTACTTGACAACTTCTGCCAGAAAGACCCAATTGTACCTTTCAATATTTGTATCATCTGCATATCCCTGAAAATGTAGAGTCATGGGAGGTCTTCCCTAGTGATGAGAGCATCTGTGCTTTCATTCAAAATGAACCTTATAAGCCTAAGGAAATTATATCAATGGAAGATAACAAAATTCCGAAGGGCTTGACTCCTCTAGAATTATATCAATGGAAGATAACAAAATTCCGAAGGGCTTGACTCCTCTAGAAGGTTCATTTTCATCAAGTGATGTAGGCAACAAGGAAAACATAAAGAAGAGGATTCGAAAAGGAAAGTGGGTGAAACAATTTCCTTGAACATTGGGATGCCTGATTGTCTAAAGAATGTTAAAATAGGCACCCAATGTTCTGATGAACAAAAAATGAAGTTCACTGATTTTCTTAGTGAATTTCAAGATGTTTTTTCTAGGTCTTATGAGGATATTCGTGGTTTTGATCCTGTTCTTATACAACATTCCATTCCTATCAAGGAGGGAATAAAACCGGTTAGGAAAAAAAAAGGACCCATTAACCCTGCACTGGAAGCAACTATTCAAAAGGAATTGGAAAAACTCTTGAAGGTGGGGATAATTTTCCCTGTTAATTATTCTGAGTGGGTTTCCAATTTGGTTCTTGTTCGGAAAATGACTGGTTAGATTAGATTATGTGTTGATTTTGGTGCATTGAATAGGGCTAGTATAAAATACCATTTTCCTCTCCCTAATATGGAAATAATTTTGGAGCAAGTTGCAGGGTCATAGATGATGTCCTTACTTGACGTTTTTTTTTGTTACAATCAGATCAAGATAAAAAGGACAGATAAATATAAAACCACTTTTATTACTCATTGGGGCACTTTCACTTATGAACGTATTCCTTTTGACTTATCTAATGTAGGTGCCACTTTCCAAAGAGCTATGCAAATAAATTTTGATGATTTGATTGAAAAAAATTATTCAAATTTATCTTGATGACTTAACTATGTATTCAAAAACTGATCAGAGCATTTTGGTCATATTAAAAAGGTTCTCATGCGATGAAGGAATTTTGGCATTTCTTTAAATCCTTCCAAGTCTATTTTTGGTGTTACCAAGGGCTAGCTCCTTGGATACATTGTCTCTGATTCAGGAATAAGCATAGATCCCGAAAGTATTGTTGCTATCCTAAACATTCCTTCTCCTACTTCAAAGAAGGAGGTTCAAGACTTTATGGGTGTTATCAACTTTGTCCGTAGGTTTGTTCTTGTTTTTTCTGTAATGGTCAAGACAATTCACAATCTTCTTAAGCAAGATCTCTCCTTTTCTTGGATTAATGATGTCGAAAACGCTTTCGTATGGATCAAGAAATCAATTAGTTCTGCACTAGTTTTGGCAAAGCCGAATTTTGAGAAAGAATTTATGATATATACTAATGCCAAAGAGGAAGCAATTTCTACTATCCTCATGCAATGTGATGACCAAGTTAATGAAAAACTAGTGGCTTACATGAGTCAAATCTTGTCAGATGAGGAGTTTAAATATTCTTTTATTGAAAAACATGCTTTCTCTCTTGTTAAGGCTGTTGAAAATTTTTGCCACTTTATCTTAGGTAAGCACATGCTGGTAAAATTCCTTTTACCTGCTGTTAATTTTTTGCTCTCACATACTTATCTTTCAGGGAATATTTCACATTGGCTTGCCAAGATCCAGGAGCATGATTTAACTATCGTGACTTCTAACACCATCAAGGGATGTGACATACCCTTCACTTAGCTCAACATGTTGAAACAAGTGAAGAAATTGATGAACAAGATAGCTCTCTATCAACACTGTTTTACATTGACAATCAAATCCTTCCCGTGGTTGAACATCCTTGGTATAAATATCAGGTGTATTACTTGCAAAATCAAATATGTCCAGATAACTTAGATACCCATCAAAGAAGAAGGCTCCGTCTTGAATCTGCTAGATACGTCATTATAGGAGACTTCTTGTTTAGGAGATCTGTCGATGGTATGTTACTTCACTGTGTGAACAATGAGGAAGCACAAAAATTGTTACAAGAGACTCATGGATCTGCAAATTCTGTTAATCATGTAGGAGTTCACTTTTCTTCTAAAACCACCACTTTTAAGAATATCAGGAAATGGTATTGTTGGCCTTCAATCTTTCGTGATTCTTATAATTTTCCAAGATCTTGTGACAAGTGCCAAAAGTTTGCTGGAAAAGAACACCTTTCAACCATGCCTTTACAACTTGTCCCCCCTAACTTTCCCTTTTCAAAATGGGGTTTGGATTTTGTTGGTCCTGTTAATCCTCCATCTTCAGAAAGGCAAGTTTTTATCTTGACAGCCATAGATTATTTTACGAAATGGACTGAAGCTATCCCACCTAAGCATTCATAGGATGAGCAGGTGATTTCTTTCCTTGATACTAATATTTTTTCTAGATTTGGTCTTTCTTTGGAAATTATTACAAACAATGGTCCCTCTTTTATTTCTTCTAAGTTGACCCAATTTTTAGCTAAATTGGGGGTTAAAATTTTTAATTCATCATCTTCTTATCCCCAAGGAAATGGGCAGGCCGAGTCTACAAACAAGAATCTGGTAAGAATTATCAAGAGGCTCATTGAAGATAAGCCTCGTCAATGGCACAGTCTCCTCACTTACACCCTTTTGGAAAATCACACTACCACCAAGGTAAGCACTGGTTGCACTCCTTTCCAGCTTGTTTATGGTCAAGAATCCATTCTTCCTACCAAGTTGGAACTTTCCTCTCTAAGGTTAATGCTATAGATTGAAGAATTAAATTCTTCCAATGTTTCTCAAAGAATGAATGCACTTTTGGCTTTAGAGGAGAAAAGGATGTTTTCCTTGGATAACATACAGAAAAGACATCAATCTGTTAAAATGTATTTCAATAAAAGTGTCAAGGCTATCAAATTTAAGGTTAATGAGAGGGTATTGTTGTGGGATTCAGCTCATGCTGATAGAGGAAGGCATTCAAAGTTCCAAAAGTTATCGCTGGGTCCATTTAAGATCGCTTTTGTGTTGGGTGCAAATTCCTATATCCTAAAGGACTTGCAAGAATTATTGTTTTCCTATAGCACCAACGGTTCCCACTTAAAGAAGTATGTGGAACCAACTTGAAAATTTAAATGTTGTATGCGATGTTTTTTGTATTGTAGTTGTTTAATTTTCTTTGATTTTACATTGATGTTATTTCATTTTTGTTATTTTATTTCTTCTGTTTACTTCTGTTATTGATTTATTTTCTATCAAAATAAAATGATGGATTAGTTTTGCCACAATGATGCTATTTTGCAAAGTATTGTTAATCTATAACAATCAGGTTACACAACTTTCATGATGTTCCCCCTGGAAGACATCATTGAAATTGCTATCTGCTTCAACTGTTGTTATATAAGATAGTTGGTTTTATCCCTTTTTTTCTTTCCTTTTCTTCCATCCACTCCAAGATTCAAAAGAGCACACCAGGAAATTTTTCTCCTTGAAGTCGAGAATGATATTACTATGATTAATTGAATGATTATGCATATAGTTATAAACCCCATCATACTTAACAATTTCCATGAGTTATTCCCAAAATCCCTGTCATCTTTACCTCAAAACCTCTCTCCCCCCTATTGCATAATCATTATGATGTATATCTTCTTTATCTAATGGTTACATGTTCTGTGAAACCAGACATTATGAGTTCTTAATTTGTTGGAAACAGATTTCCTTGTGGAGTCTCTAGTTTGTTGACGATTAAAATCACAATGATGAATTATGCCCGCAAAGGATTGCTAAGCCCTATTATTTATTTATGATAATAATAATTAACTAGTAGGTGGGACCCCCTTGTAGACTAGAGGCACAAAGATAGACGTGTTACGCTTATATGTTGTTATTGTTATGTTGTTGCCTACACAGTCCTATACAGTTGATGATGTAGTCTTGGTTTCATTTGATATCATGACATGGTTGGTTGATGCATTGTTGCTAAATGTTGTTGATATTCACTTGTAATACAAGGTAGTGCTATGGATACGAGGATTAAATTGTTTACAATTGTTATGTTATGTTATAGAATTGATTAAAACAAAAAACCTATACATGATTTTATGCAAAGATAGTATGATGATATGGGAGATTGATAAAAAAAAAGGGAAAAGAATAAGGATAAACCCTAATGTTATGGAAAAAGGGATTACATCTAAACCTTGAAAGTGTATATAATAGTGACAAATGTGAAGTACCTATGTTCTACTATGAGATTGTGTTTAAAGGATTATATGGGAGAACATATGGGAATGTTAACACATGATTATTATTGAAGTTATGACATGTTTCAGGTGGCTCACTATACAATAGATATGGCATCGAATCTATACAACATATATGGAATTGAATTATGCAATGGTTATGGTTTGAATTTAATGGTTGATGTTATGTTAATGGGATGGTTAATACGTGAAATTGAATAGGGTCAGGTGAGGAAGTGATGGGCATTTACTGCACTTCACTCCAAACCACCCTCGAGCTCGTTACCCTAGCATAGTTGCATTGTTGCTCTGTTGGTTGTGGAAGCTCCGCGATTTCAGGTTTTGAAGGGGAAAACTTGAACGAGCTCTTCATTGAAGCAGGGATGATTTTAGGGGCTAAATTTCGCTAATGGGCTAATTTTCCATGGTTTTTCCCAAAAAAAGATTCGTTATTCCAAAAATGATTCGCCCAAATTCTATAGGATAAAATTATTTTACCTTAAAAATCAGCAATATTTTATACAAACTAAATAAAATCCTTATAAATTTGAATATTTTTACAAAAATATTGCCATACATTTTATAGTTGGAATGTTAAGGATTAGTAATATTCGCCAAGGTTTCCACATTTTAAAATAAATTTCCATCCTTAAAATCATCCCTGCATTGAAGCGATTCTTCACAGGTATGGCTCTTTTCTTTCCATCCATGATGGACTCTATGTATTATGAATCAAATGGTGGCTCATGAGTGCATGGGTTCTATGTTTTTATTGAGTTTTCGACTGAATATCAATGTTTTGTTATGGTGTCCTTTGTGGTTACTGTGGAATGTTAGAATTTTGAAGGAAAGTAATGGGTGTTATTGCTTTGTAAATTATGTGCATTAGTTATTGATAAAATGAATTCGGTCAGCTTGGTTTTTTATGATGATTCTCTATGGAAAATGATAATAGTGGTGCAACGAGCTCTGAGTTTTATTGTTGTGGGGTTTTACCACCAGTATGGGTATTAGTTATTGTCACCCCTTTCTCATCTCGGTCATTGTTATGATTCGTTTCCCAAGTTGTAATGTAACTGTCGAAAGTGGTGTGGTTCTATTTGAATAAACCCCAAGCCATTATTGTTATGGTTTTTCCTACTATCACTAACAATGAGAACATTCCACAGTCCAATATTGTTTTTCCTAGAATGTCAAATGGAGGCTTGTGTATGTATCGAATGGCTATGAGTTGTGTGCTACCATTCTTTTCAAAAGAGTTTTAACACTTGCTCCTCTCATCTCTATTATAATGGCAGACTGTTATGTTTTTGAGCCTCACTATTAATTGTTTTTTGAAGGTTTTCGACCTCCTGGGTGTTGGGAAGAGACACGGTCTCTTTGTGTTTTGGAGGATTCTTCATTGTTTAAATCAACCCTTGTTTCCTCTCTGCAATAAAGTGTTAGAGGCATCTATGTGTGCCTCAGTTGTTGAGCTCGAATTGCCTTGCTCCACTTGAGCATTCTCTTTATGTCTCTGTCAAGTTCTTGGGTTTATAAGTTGAAAGAATGTAGGGTTTTCAAAGGAGCATGGCTCTCTGTTCTTCCAAGATTTTACTTATTTACTGGTGATTTATTCTCGGTGGTAAATTCTTTTAGGAGGTAAAAAGGATGATGAGATCTCTATTTTTTTTTAAGGTTAAACACACTCTCATTACCTCTATGTAGTAAAGTTTATTGAACAAGACTCGATTCTAGTTCTACTAAGCACGATTTGGTTTATCGAGCCTGATTGATTGTGTTTCTCCTCGGGTACCTTTGGTTCTGTCAATATTTTGGTTTACCAGTTTAATGATTATGGTAATTATAAATGAGCACAGGCTCTCTAACTTCAGAGGCCATTTCTTGATTGAGTCTCTATGTTTTCTCTCTGTAATGAATTTGTTTGAATAGAAAAAAAGTACGGTTACCTACAGCCTGAGAGCTTTCCTTTTGGTCGATTATTGTCTTTCTTACTATGTTGAAATCTAGCACAATCATGATTCCAATTGAGTTGTAAAGGCACCTGTGTGTATGATCGATTCATCAAATATGATCTTGGTTTTGTCAATTTTAAAAGAGACACCTATGTTTCAATATGGTTCTATTCTCTTCATTCTGTTTTATCGATAATTTATTTTGGAAGGAATTATGTATATGTTTGATGAATGTAGATCTCAAGCTCAAAAATACTTGTTTTTGGGTTAAGTACTATGGTAGAATTAATATTGGTATCGATTATATTGTTGAAGGCATGTGTGTATGTTTGGTTCATTAAACATGCTCTTTGTTCTGTTAAGATTTAAGAAGGACCTGTGTGTGATTAAATCGAGACTGATAATTGTTTGATGACAGTTGACTATTGGTGGTTAGCGTTGGTTCTATTATCATATGATTGTCAGGGATGAATATTGGATATAAATAGTGGAATCGTTGTCCATATTATGTTTGTTTTAAAAAGAAGAGATCAACATTAGAGCATGCAGGATTGTGGCTTGAATGGTTATTTGTTACTGTGGAGTTGGAAATGATTTGCATAGTCATTATATAGGATGCATAGATTGATATAAATTGAAGAATTCTAGAAAATTAAATTGTTTTATTGAAGAAAACAAGTAATCTGTTTGCAATTGAGGAACACTTAAATGTTTTTGGTCTTGGAAGTGGATGCTTTTTGGATTGAAATTGAAACAAAGCTATGATTGATGTTTGATTTAATTTATTTTATGAACAATATTTGTATAATTCCCTCTCATTTTCTCACTTTTTCACTCATTATAAATCCTCTCACGATGCCAAATTCATTTTGCATGCCCTGTTCACTAAAATAAAATTAAAATTCTATATAATAGTGATTAAAAAATGACACAAAGATATGTGACAGTTGATATATCTTGGTATTGCTTGCACAATCAATTATTTAATTAATTGTCGATAAATACCCGTGTTCTTACTCCCTGTCATGATATAACTTTTTTTCTTATTACAATCCCCCCAGATATCCCATGAACCCTATTTTACCCCCTGCTCATTTGACAATTATTAAATAATTTTATGGATTGGATTGCATGTGACTGATGTTAATTTTTGAGCCAAACTTTATTTCATATAAAGAGAAAGTCATGTATGGTCTGTTAAGAGTTAATTGCTAATAATTGTTGCATACAGGATGAGCTTCTTCAGTAGAGGTAGTCATGACTGAAACAATAGGGGTAGAGGTAACTGGAACAGAGGGCCTAGAGGGCCCATATTCTCAATACATTTCGATGCTGATCCTCAAGAATTAAACCATCGTTTTCAAGCTAGGTTTTTAAATTAGATTGGGCAAGGGATAGTTCCTGTCTCTTATTAGAGAGGCCTCCCTTCCAGCCCCGAAATGTTCCTGGTATCCTTGCGCCTCCCCGTGTATCTTTGCAACCTGAAGTTCCCGAGAATGATGGATTGCAGGAGATTGTTCACCTAGAACACTCCCACCATCATGGATGGACAAACTTGTCATTACCTCCTCCTACTCCACTTGTAAACCCAAATTCTAAAATTGTCCCTGCACACTCACCTATACAGTCCTCCCATGCAAGCAAAAGACTCAAAACTAAGGCTCACCATATGCATGACAAAGGTAAAGTTGTTGCTTCTCCCTCCTCTCCTTCAAGTGACTCATCCAAGTCAGTGTCCTCCCATATGCACTTGAGGGATGACTGCTCCCATGTCATTAGTGAGATCAAGCCTCAAGGTTCCACCCAACCTAAGGCTAATTCAGGGAAGCCCAAAGGGGACAACATCAACAAAGGAAGAATTGTCTCTCAAATTGGAAAATATGGTTTTTTGATTTATGTTTTATAATTGATTTGTTGAGGACAACAAACTGCATAAATTTTTGGAAAATAGACTATTGTTTTGGGATATTGTGGATACTTACGTGTTTTGGATAGAATTGGAAATATTATTGATATTTAAATTTCAATTTTTGGAAATAATTATGGGAGCCACAAGGAGGCATGTGTTTGATTGTTGTCTAATTATGTTTATATTTGTTAAGAAATAAAAGGGAGTCACAAGGGGTCCCACCTACTTAGTTATTATTTAATAAAAGATCCTTTATCTTTATGGTCTTCTTGAAGATGTATCTTTATCAGTTTTCTTAGATTCTGGTTGACCATGATTCCTTCCTTTGAGTAATTCTGCATAACTTTTTCTCTTTTCTTCATTCTTCTTTTCTGACAACCTAGAATGCTTCTCTTCATTCTCTACTGCTAATGTGGATGTTTCTATCTCTTCAACGTTCATGTTGATCTTGACGAAATTGAATCTTAGTGTGACAACTTATTCTTTAAGATGAATCGCAACCTCTTTTTCTTTCTTCATTATTTAAGACTGCATGATTTCTTATGTTCTCTTCACTTCTTCAATTTGGATCTTTAATGTGATTATTTCTTCTTCAAGTATTTTATTTTCTTGACAAAACTCTACCTCAAGTTGGTTTAGATCGTTATCTCTTTCCTTAAGATGGTCTTTCAGTATCATCTCTCTCATTTTTTGTTCTTCCTGCTCCATTGCTACATTAGCTTCCAAATATGGATTTTGATATTCAATATTTTCTTCAATCTTTCTGTCTTCTTCTAGTTGAGATCTTAAGTTTTTGATGACTTGTTGGGCTTCTTCAAAAATATGAACATTTTTCTTTTGCTTCATCAATTCTTTCTCGAGTGACATATTTTCTTCTCTTTCTTTCCTTAGTTCCTCTAAATCACTGATTAGTTCTTCTTCATGATTCTTTTCATTTTCAATCTAAAGATTTTCTTCTATTTCATTCGGATTTTCTGTCTCATCACTTTCAATTTTCAAATAAAGGAATTCAAATTGAAGATGTCCACATTTTTCACAATTAAAGAAAAATAACTCACCTCTGTTGGCTTCTGTCACTTCACACTCTTCTTCTTTTGAATCTGTCTGTCATGATGAGCATCTTTCTTCCTGTTCTGTACCTGTATTTTCTTTATCAAACTCTAACTTTGTGATGGGAGAAAAATATATATCATGTAATTTATCCCAAAGTTCTTTAGCTGATAAACATTTTCCCACTTTTCCCTTTGTTGAATCCCATAGTCCTTCCATGATGAAATCCATTGCTATTTTGTTATTTATCTTTAATTCCTTCTTGGATGTAGTCTTTGGTTTCCTCGTAGCATTTTATCCTGTCACAATTGACTGCCAAATATCATATCCATATTCATTTAAAAAGGCCCTTGTATTTATGCTTACTCTAGACCATTCTGACCATTAAACAATGGTAATCCATTCTCAAAATAATCCATGATCTCCTTCCAATGGTTAAATTGTTTTCTGAAGGAACCCACTCTGATACCAATTGTTGCATTACTGAGAGAGGGGGGGGGTGAATCAGTAATGAGCAATTTGTACCACTTATTAATCATTTTAACCATAATGTATATTCCTTTAACTTATTCAACAATGATCATCAGTTCATCATTAATATGTTATTGCATCATATAACATTAACATCCATCAATTCATAATAAATAATAACAGACACATCCACACAATGCACAATACACCTGCATTTTACGTGGAAACCCAATGTGAGAGAAAACTACTGAATTCTTTTCTTATATGTCTTTAAGAATTACATTCAGGGAAGCACCAATGTCCAATTATCCAGCTCTAATTGGAAGGAGGCTCCAACCCCCTAGTTTCTCAGGATACAACCTAAGGGAAGATCCAACTCCCCAATTATTGGCATAGGGTCAGACCTAGGGTTCAAACTTCAATGCTTCAATAACACACCAATAAAACCCTAACTACAGGCCCTTTCGGCAACAACTGCAAAGTAGATGAAGTCCCACCCGAGGTAGGAGAACGGGGGGTTGCAGGACACAGATGTATACAACCATGCTGGGACACAAATCTGTGATTATAACACTTTACAGAACACTTAGACAATAATATGCATTAGTTCACCAGTCTCATTCACACCACAGATTAAACCCTTATTACAAATCAACGCAGTAGCAGTAAATATCGAGTACTTTTATTCACTAAGCACATAGATTTAGATTAGACCTAGCACATTAAACATCAATAGAGAACTAAGCATCCATAGATCTATCTAACATGCATTATAACAACAACACTAAGTAGATAAACACATAAACAACATCGCATAAAGAACATCAAGACACAAGATATACGTGGTTCACCCCAGTGTAGGGCTATGTCCACCAATATTCTTATTCTTCTTTATTAGTGTGCAATCTTATTGCAAGGAGTCACTCCTGTGCACAAAGCCATAGAGCCTAGCTTCACTAAGGATAGGTGATTTGCGCACCAAGCACCAGATCCACCTTCCCAAAATTAGTTCAAGGCATAGAGCCCACTCCTCTGTCAAGCACAGAGCCTTACATACAATGTTTGATTGCACAAAGCAACTTACAATCACTTGCACTTATCTCTGCAAGATTTAACACATTCTTTCACAAAGCCAAGACTTACAACATAATATGCACATAGCCAAACAAGCCTCTTACATCACTTAGCTA